>OY748286.1:16666820-16717141 GCA_963556515.1 Nudaria mundana | reverse complement strand
CAGCGAAGAAATCCCCTTTCCTTCCCCTACCTACGTAAACCGGGAGAGATATCCCGATTTTAACGAACGAGAGACCCAAAACAGTTGAACAATCATTTAACCGGAAGTGTGTGCGCATTACATTTTTAAAATAATGAAAATAAGAATAAATTCTAGTGAAGGTAGGTACTAGAATTCGCCACTGAAAATTGTTCATAGTGCTTACCAGAGGCGCTCGGCAATGGAGCGGAATTATAGAAATAACACAGGTCGGAGCTACCCAGTGGGGCGTCTACCGACACAGTGTACTTGGCTGGGCGACTGGGTTAACCCGTATAAGTCCCCACAATCTACTGCAGAAGAAAGTGACCAGGCGCAGAGGCTAGTTTCGTCTAGAATCGTGTGGTTAAGTTGGAGTCAACCCGCTGGACGGAAGGGCTCCCAAATACCCCTGATGCGGGGTCACCGGGACCCGCACCGGCGACCCACATCAGGATTATGCGTGCACCGGGACGCGCAGCATCCTGGTGTGGTGGGTCCCATTTGAGTCCCTGCGTTATGCGTTAGGTTAAGTGCTGACTTATTAGGCCGGCCAGCGGTACCAAAGTTTCTAAAGGGTCTCTCTCGCTGGCGCGGTGAGTCGACCAACACCACTCAATAGACTCCAAGTCGCAACCAGTGAGTACATGTGGGGCATGGCAATGCCTGCTGCATCACACGTCGCCCCGGGCCAGACTCTGCAGCATTTGAACCCCAAACGCAACCCAAACTGAGCCGGGTTATTTCAAGTCAAAATTAATAAAAAAAAAAAAGACATGAAGATTTGTAAAAAAGAGGCGCCACATAGGTTTCGCACACAGGCGCTGCCAGAGTTTGGCGCGGCCCTGCTCTCAGTTATTAGCGCGTTACGTATTCATTTATTCAAAAAAAAAATCATAGACATACAGCCAATTTCCTTATAAATATTGTAATGTGATAAGGGTGTCTAATATACATCGCTTCGTAAACCGTGTCAACGATATCATGGTTACTTTCAGCTTATTTGTTTAAGGTAGTCAGATATGTTTTGTTTTATTTACTAAGAGGTACTTTAAGTGATTCGATTAAGAAGGTAAAAAAACACGTCAAACATAGACATCGAAACCAAAACCTACTTCATACTTATTGGAATAAGACCAAATAATTGTCGGAATGGGAA
Organism: Nudaria mundana; assembly: GCA_963556515.1. Classification (NCBI taxonomy): domain Eukaryota; kingdom Metazoa; phylum Arthropoda; class Insecta; order Lepidoptera; family Erebidae; genus Nudaria; species Nudaria mundana. Next base: position 16,715,964 of record OY748286.1, on the reverse strand, counting down.
CAAATTTAAATGGGACACGGGACACCTTTCAATAAAAATAATCAAAATCTGTTCACTCTTAAAAGATATGACGTACTTAAGTAACGTAAGTATGTGTTTCAGATGAACACAAGTATTTAAGTTTTTTAATAATAGGCATCGGTATCTATCCAGTACTTATTTATAATCTTCATCACTTCAGGTTTCAATTAGTTCATAAAGTATTACCAAAATAAAACCATTTTCATTTCCATATCACAGTTTAAATTAATATCATAATAATGAATATTTTTCATTTGCATGAAACGTGGCAATTGAATAAAACCTTTTATGCCAATTTATATCCAATGTTCGTGTTGTTTTCAGCATAATATTATATTCATTTTAACTTGTTAATTTTCTGCTGCACTATTTTACGTACGAAATATTGGACGGACTCAATATAAGTGCTTTCGTCTGTTTGAATTTGTTTTTATATTTTTTAATCTGATCTAAAGGAAACTTGGCACAATAAGGGACCCTTTATTTAAAACATTTCTTTTTTCTTTTTTGATTGAGGGGAAAAGCCCAGTTAATGTTTTTAATGTTCGACCATTATTATTATGGGCACATTATGATGAAAAACATCTAAAACTATTAGCACAATCTTTAGACTGTTATGATAATAACATGGACGACCATACTTAGCATCTATACATATTGATGTAGGTGTAATCATATGTGATGAGATTAATAATGGTGTCATAAAGTGACATCAAAGAAGTTGAACAAATTTTTTTTTATGTTGGTCTTAGAAGCAACAAGAAGATGCCTCAGGCAACGCGTATATTGAATAGGGAATCCAATAATGTCCCGGGCGGCAACGCGGCATTCGATATTGACGGATCACTTCTTATTTAATTTAGAAAATATGCAATTATTTAGTATCGAGATTTGTATAAGATAATGTTAATAAAACAATTCGTGATAGCTTAGGTTTTATTTATAGATTGATTTGCACACTAGCCCACGAGAGGTGGCTAAAGCCTAATTCGCATTAGGCCAGTAATTTCGAAGAGTAGCGAGTAATTTAGTAGCTAAATATGTGCGAACTACAAAAATTTAGTCGAGTAATTTAGTAAATGATTTAGTCGAGTCAATCCATTTTACTCTATTTTTTCGGGCGAGTAGCGCCTCCCACCACGCATCCGTGCTCACTGGTTCACCGGCTAAACAAGTCCGAACCTGTTGATTAGTCGAGTTCTTTAGTGGCCGCCACCACTCACTTGTGTACTGTACTAAACCGTAATGCAAACGATTTCTGTGGCCACTAAATTACACGCTACTCTACTAAATTACTAAAGCAGTGCGAACTAGGCTTAATAGACAGTGAAACATTCCATGACAGCGACTAATGAAGTTGACAACTCCATTAAGGCTGGATTCGACCAAACTCGAAGTGACACTGGTGTTAAACTAACACGGTGCAATTTGAATCCGGCTAAAATATGTCGGATATTATTTGTCCTGTCAATTTGTCAATGGCAACATTTTAGCCGTTTCACTGTAGGTATTATCAAACAAGATTAAATTATTATGACATTTCAAGTAGAATAGTAGAAATTATATCCCACAGATTTTAGTCGGAGTATAATTAAACTTGGTATGCAATACATTCTGCTGTTGCAATAATTGAGCTGAGTTTGTCGATCCGGGTCGAACTCCTGAACGACTGGACCGATCTTTATGAATTCAGATATATGCACTCATGGTGATGGTCACTATGACCGTGCCAAATTTCAAAAAGATCCGTCCAGTCGTTTAGGCGGAGTTCGATAACGAACGAAATACACAAGTCGCCTAAGAAAGAGCTTCGTAAACTCCGCTCAATTATTACCGTGACAGTTTAACACTAGTGTAACTTTGAGTTTGGTCGAATCAACTAGTGATAGTTGATTTAAGCGTAAGTTTGCTTCGATGGATAGAAAACCATTCAAATTCGGTTTTGCCCGTTCTACAGCTAAGTCCGACCCGAGTAGAACTGTCACCAGGTGAAGACACTACGATGAGATACTACCCTATAATTAAGAAGATCATGCGCAATACGAACCTACTTGTTTAGTATAATAATTATTCGATTAGGTACCGTAGTCAATTGGCGCGTCGTAGAACGACTTTAGTGAGGCATTTCAAAATGTTTTCATACTTAAATTAATATTAATTATGTCTAGAATCACTTGAGTTTCAGTTTTGTTATGGTTATTCAATTTTGCAACCAAGAGTAATATACGATTAAGCATAAAAGTGGGCCTTTTTACAAGCTTTTTCACCTGTCCCGATGTCCGTGTGTTATCAAATCTTGCAAGTTAAATTTAACATACTTCCCGGTTTCCAATTGAGCTGAAACCTTGCCTGCGTATATAAGTCGCATGACAATGTAATATTATGATGACAAAAGTGCACATGTGCAGTTCTTATGGACGTCATTGTCTCCTAATACTCCTTTGTAAATTACTTACCTACTTGAATAGAAAAAGGACACCGAGTGAGTCTCGAACGGGTTCCATTTTCATCGCAATATACACACGAGCACGACGACGATAAATAAACTTTATCAATTGAATGTGACAGAGTTTATCAATAACAATGTTTAACGATAGTTCATCGTCCATTGTTGATTAACGTAATTCATGTGGCCTAGGACGTAAATTACAGATTAGATAGCAATTTGGTCTTGGTAGTTCAGTAGTTCAGAGCATCCCCCGTAAAGAAACAAACGATGTTGGTTCAAATCCAGTCCAAGAGATCAGTTTAGTTTCTTTTTTTTTTACAACTTGACTAGGTAATATTTATTTGCAATAGGAATATTTACACTACAAAATTTCATTTAAAAAAACCTCCGCGTCATTGCCGACTGGGAAGAATCCCGAATGCTGGCTGTGTTGCCACGTTGGATGACGATACTTATTCTTTGGACCAGAAAATAGCCAGCCTTCTGGTTTCTTATTGTAAATAGTGTACTTACATAATAAAAAACATACCATATGGGTATCGCATAATTTTTTATCACTTGATCGAATAGTCATCAGATAAGTAGGTCGGTTGATTTCGGTGCAGTTGAATCGATAACGCAGTTGTCAATATATTGCGGCTACCTTCCTACCCAAATTGATGTTTGAACATTTAATCAGTTATTGGAACAGCCGTGCGTCTGTCATGCTGATGGCCAGAATGCAATATTTGCATTTCATCATTTGGTGCTAGATTGAATGTAGGTTGGTTGGTAGGTACTTTTATTTAATTTTGCATAGTTCTGATCCGATCTACAGCTAACTTTAAAATTAAAAATTTACCTAAAATATTTATAACTACCTACCAGTATCAAGAAAAAAATTAATGTCGTCAGTAGTGGTCATCGTAGCTCAGTTGGTCAGAGCAGTCCCCCTGTTAAGGAAAGGCCGTGGGTCATCGTAGCTCAGTTGGTCAGAGCAGTCCCCCTGTTAGGGAAAGGCCGTGGGTCATCGTAGCTCAGTTGGTCAGAGCAGTCCCCCTGTTAGGGAAAGGCCGTGGGTTCGAGTCCCGCCGATGATATCAGTTTTTGTGATCTATTTATAATTTCTTTCTTAATAGTATAGATCTATCAGCTAATTTGAATCACCAAATAATATAAAAACGATTGCCCAAATATTATTAAACTAGGAGCTGCAGTCGCTGCCGTGGTACTGCGCTGCAGCATGCAATTGAGCGAAGCGACTATTTCTATTAAGGCATTTATTTATCAATCTATAAGGAGCAGGTTTTCAAAAAATGTTATTGACCAAAAATATGTCAATAACTTTTTTTGAGTCTCGAACAAAAGCTGCTCCTGAGAATGCTTGATTTTTGAGTGAAAAAATCATGAAAATCGGTTGGGTAGTTGTCGAGAAACAATTTCACATCGAGTTGCATTTGAGTCACCTGATAAACAGATCCGCTCAAAAAATTGGGTAAGTATTTGCAAATAATCTGCAAATAAAATAAGTCAATAAATATTGCTATAGGGTGTATAATTTAATGAAAGAATCACTAAAACTGAATAACCAAACAAAAAAAATACCACCAGAAACTAAAAGTAAAAATTTAAAGGAAATGTGCCTTCCCTATTCTGTGGGTGTGCTCCTCCCGCCTTTACTAAGGTAGAATTCGGTTCCTAGCGGCACGCGACTGCGACAAGTGGGCGTGGCTTGGCGACAGCTACGATCGCACATCGAAATTTTTCTTTTAGATTTTTTTTAGATGACTTAAAATTTATTTACGTTAATTACACTTTGTATTTTTACTTCTGCCAAACTGAACAGTTTGTTGGTAGATAAAGTTCCCTATTTACATTGTTTTTCTCTGAACATTTTGCTTTTTATAACTTAATAACTTTTTTATAACAAATAATATCAACATAATATCATGCATATATTTATTCTATATAGATAGATATATCCTATATGTATACCTACTCCTAATATTATTATAATTCTATATTTTGAAAATGACTTTTTAATACTAATTATTATTATTTTTGAATTGGACTTAATTGTCATATTTTTACCAACTCATTTATTTATTTTACACTTCGTACGTGTGCACATGTCATGCATATATGTACATAGGTATTTGCTATACTTAATAAAATGTACATTGGATTATCTATTATTGTAATACATCATTGTCCAGTCCCATACACAAATAGGGATACTATATACCAAAAGTTTGATTTACTGTGACCAAAATGATCGGACAAAGCTGGCGTTTTTCTTTGTGCAAATACTTATTATTTGTCTTATTAATTGCAGAGAATGGTTAAAATTACGTAATTTTGTTTGAATTATTTAAGAACCTTATAGAAATAGAAAGTTGAGTTGAGTCATGATGTGTATAAGTGGCGACTGAACAAGCTGGTATTCTTTGCAAGCAGTGATACTGCTCAGGAGACCTACCACCACGTTTTAATTAAAGCATCACTATTATAATGTTAATTCGAGTTTTTGTACTTTGAGGTCTCAGAAGAAGAATAAAATAATCTTGCGATACGACTAGACGTGCGATGTCACTGTCGCTTGCCGCGGTCGCGCGTCGCTAGGAACCGAATCTACCTTTTATTGGAAAGGTATGGGTCGCCCCGCACCGCATCGGCATAGGCGACCAAGGTCGCGCGTCGCGTAGTCGCGTACAGCTAGGAACCGACTGCTATCTTTAGTCGTTTAACTAAACTATAGTTAATCTAACTTTTTTAGTAAGCGATTAGATTTATTAAGTGACAGATCTACTATTTAAGGAATAATTATAGAATCTATTATTTAGCTAGGATACATGTTAACATTATTCCGGTGATTTATATTTATGGACAGTTTGATACTTAACTACTATATTTCTTGGGGACAGAACTAATAATTAAGGGTATTGTGGATTAGAGACACATCTTAACTTAGGTGACAGAAAACATTGTTTTCAAAAAATATTCTAATGTAAGTGGTAAGTAAATGTAAACGACAGAGTGAGCAATGTGAACTCTGTGCAAAACTGTCCTAAAAATATAACATTTTACTCAGTTTGGAGGCAATTTACTGTACCCGTTGGGATACAATAGGTATATTTTAAAGTAAAATACTCTGTAAATATTTTAATAGGTACACAAGAAAGAAAATTAACATCATTCACCGAGCCTTTTCCCAACTCAGTTGGGGTTGGCTTTCCAGTCTAACTGCGATTCGGCTGAACTTCGATATTTTCCGTGAAGCGACTGACATCTGACCTCCACAACCCATGGGCGATATCGAAGTTCCGTAGTTAGACCGGTCGGATTTATGATTTAGGGCTCCAACTACCCCTAACGACTGCCATAGATGTTAGTATGACAACCGGGACCGACGGCTTAACGTGCTCTCCGAGGCACGGAGGGGTCTCAATGTCTTAAGAAATGGTCACCCATCCTAAGACCGGCCTGAGTCGATGTTGCTTAACCTTTGCAATGTGTTAACATTGTCGGTTACCACTAGACCACGAGCCCCTAAGAAAGAAAATTAACATTAGAAGAAAATACAATTTACACTCTACAATGTAAGTGCGTGCATGAAATGAAAAATAAATTACACACACTTATTACTTAGCTATCATTTGAAAAGAAATTGGTTTTATCTATTATATTAATATGCGAAAAACTAGGGAAAAAAATTTTCAAAATTGGTTTGGTAGTTTCGGTGGCTATATAATACAAACAAACAATCAAATCTTTTTTTATTGTAACCAACTTCAGGAGGAGGTTTTCAATTCAATCGGTATTTATAGTTTTTATCTATTCATACTATGTGTGTAATGTAATGTGAATTTAAATCAATTTCGCGGCTTCCGATTGAACTTTAATTTTGCACGCATATGTAAAGGATTGACAATTCAATATTATGATGACGAATAATTGATATGATGCTGGAGCTGAACCTGGACAGTGGTCACAGGAACTTTGTAAATAAACAACGCAACCCCATCGAGTTTTGATTTCCTTGATTCGTCAAACAAGAACTTTGTCTTTTAATAGTAAGGTACTAGGTTTTAGTTCATTCTAGATCTGATGTTGCAACAGGAAGGTGTCCATAGGAACTTTTTAAGAAGACAACGAAACGTCACATCTTGTTTGGACTAGTTTGATTCATTTGAACAGGATGCTTAAAAATTAAAAAGGACATAACATCCCAGATAGGTAGGTAGGTAAGATAGGTAACCTACTAAAAAGTGAAAAGTTTTGACGGCAATATAATTATTTACCATTATATACCTACAGTTATTAATTATTTACGATGTGCATGTATAGTAAGTACCTATGTTGATTTAAAGCAGTACCTGCTGCCTCGGTGACGTAGTGGTATGAGTATGCGACTGCCTTCCCTAAAGCGCCAGGTTCGATTTCGGGTCGAATCAAATATTTGTGTGGTCCACAAAATGTTCGTTTCGGAGTTTGTTTGGGTGGTTTTTATTAAGTAACTAGTGGTCGCCCGCGACTTCGTCCGCGTGGTAATTTGGACTTTTTCCCGTTCCCGTCGCGCCGCGTCATATTTTGAACAATTCACACAATCTTTATATATAAAAGAAAGTCGTGTTTGTTACAACACTTATAACTCGAGAACGGCTGGACCGATTGCCATGGTTTTTGATTTGTTGGATTTGTTTCCGTCACGAATAGCAGAATACATCTTAAAAACAATGAAATAGATGCTGATTTGTTTATTACATGTAAAACATTAGTTGTACAATCCTGTCAAATAGTGTAACAACTATTTTTTTTTGGAGCTTATGGCCTGGTTGCTGAGAACTTTAAGCAAAAAAAATATTTTTTTCTGAAGACATCATGTGTGCGTTCAGAAATTTATTTTTTGGAAAATGTCTACAAAGTTCAGGTAGTGTTATATTTGTTTGTTTTAGCCATTAATTTTCGAAAATTATTTATTAATTATTTAATTTATAATTCCAGAAAATAATACCTAAGATTTATTCTACAGTAAAAACATAAAATCATCGGAAAGGAACAAAATAAAAAAGAATAAAAAATCAGTTGGTAAAGGTTATAAGAATAAGGAAAAGAAATCTACAGGTTAACAAAAGTGTAAATGTCTTTTTATAGGTTGTATATGATTTTTCTTGATAAGATATTGTTACGAGCCGGGGTTCTACGGAATGGAAAATGCCGATCGAACTACCTCAAAACACTTTATTTATTACACCACTAATTTACACTTCACTATAAGCTACACTTAAAGTCACTGAATACTTTTAATCGCACTTGAACTCGCAGGTATAACTCGTATTATCGCTCTGGAAATACTGATGATCCGCCACCGAAGTGCTCCGCCTTTATAGTGCGGTCATTACTCTAGATTACTCTGGAATTTTCACGGAAGAAATATCGCGAACATTCCACACCTTCGAGATGCTTCTAGATAACACGTTACATAGAAGTACCTTGACAGAACATTCCCGAAAGACGTTACGTAGTAGTACTGCGATTTGCTACTAGATGGCGCCGAGTTTGGTCTTATTACTCGCTACGAGATGGCGTTACACTGCCCCCTCCTAAGACATGCTCGTCCCGAGCATTGTCAGGCCCATAATATCGCGCCAATCGATCCACATGAACTATCTTTGGCGCACTTCTTGGACTCTTCCGTATTCGGTAAGTGACATCGTTAATCTTGGTCACAACTCGGTATGGTCCATCCCATTTAGCTTGCAGCTTAGGAGACTTCCCTTTACTGCGGACTGGGTTATGTAACCACACTAACGAACCTTCATCGAAGCTCTTATTGTTTGTCTTTCGGTCGTAACGGGTCTTCATCTTTTTAGACATTTGTTGACCTGATTGTCTGACATGCTCATAAATGTCATTCATCCTGCTGCGCAAGTCATTCGCATAATCAGTGATATTGCGTGGAGCGTCTGGTGGTATACCGGTTAGTAAGTCGGCAGGCAACCGTAATTCTCTTCCAAAGTTCGCATAAGCTGGTGTCACTGACGTGCTTTCGTGAACCGCACTTCGGTAAGACAAAAGAAACGGTTGGATGTGCTTGTCCCAATCTTTTTGCCTGCTTTCCACAACTTTTGCCAGATATCTCTCCAATGTCTGATTAAATCGCTCCACCATTCCATCTGACTGCGGGTGGTAAGAGGTCGTTCTGGTTTTGTGAGTACCCATGACCCGACACATTTCCTGGAACACCTGAGATTCAAAATTTCTTCCTTGATCGCTATGGATTTCTAGAGGCACCCCGAAACGATAGAAGACTTCGTGAACTAATTTATCTGCCACCGTAGTAGCTTCTTGATTAGGTATAGCGAAGACTTCTGGCCACTTCGTGAAATAATCCATCACAACCATGAAGTACTTGTTTCCGCTTTCACTTTCAGGAAACGGTCCCGCAACATCTAGGGCTATCCTTTCCCATGGTGCCCCAACGTTATACAGTTTCAGTGCACCTCTGCTCCGTGTATGAGGTCCTTTCACAGCAGCACAACTCGTACATTTGCGACACCAGTCCTCAACGTCGTCGCGACAGTGGATCCAGTACAACCGCTTACGTATCTTCAACAGACTAAAATCTGTGGGATATAATTTCTACTATTCTACTTGAAATGTCATAATAATTTAATCTTGTTTGATAATACCTACAGTGAAACGGCTAAAATGTTGCCATTGACAAATTGACAGGACTAATAATATCCGACATATTTTAGCCGGATTCAAATTGCACCGTGTTAGTTTAACACCAGTGTCACTTCGAGTTTGGTCGAATCCAGCCTTAATGGAGTTGTCAACTTCATTAGTCGCTGTCATGGAATGTTTCACTGTCTATTAAGCCTAGTTCGCACTGCTTTAGTAATTTAGTAGAGTAGCGTGTAATTTAGTGGCCACAGAAATCGTTTGCATTACGGTTTAGTACAGTACACAAGTGAGTGGTGGCGGCCACTAAAGAACTCGACTAATCAACAGGTTCGGACTTGTTTAGCCGGTGAACCAGTGAGCACGGATGCGTGGTGGGAGGCGCTACTCGCCCGAAAAAATAGAGTAAAATGGATTGACTCGACTAAATCATTTACTAAATTACTCGACTAAATTTTTGTAGTTCGCACATATTTAGCTACTAAATTACTCGCTACTCTTCGAAATTACTGGCCTAATGCGAATTAGGCTTTAGCCACCTCTCGTGGGCTAGTGTGCAAATCAATCTATAAATAAAACCTAAGCTATCACGAATTGTTTTATTAACATTATCTTATACAAATCTCGATACTAAATAATTGCATATTTTCTAAATTAAATAAGAAGTGATCCGTCAATATCGAATGCCGCGTTGCCGCCCGGGACATTATTGGATTCCCTATTCAATATACGCGTTGCCTGAGGCATCTTCTTGTTGCTTCTAAGACCAACATAAAAAAAAATTTGTTCAACTTCTTTGATGTCACTTTATGACACCATTATTATGCTCATCACATATGATTACACCTACATCAATATGTATAGATGCTAAGTATGGTCGTCCATGTTATTATCATAACAGTCTAAAGATTGTGCTAATAGTTTTAGATGTTTTTCATCATAATGTGCCCATAATAATAATGGTCGAACATTAAAAACATTAACTGGGCTTTTCCCCTCAATCAAAAAAGAAAAAAGAAATGTTTTAAATAAAGGGTCCCTTATTGTGCCAAGTTTCCTTTAGATCAGATTAAAAAATATAAAAACAAATTCAAACAGACGAAAGCACTTATATTGAGTCCGTCCAATATTTCGTACGTAAAATAGTGCAGCAGAAAATTAACAAGTTAAAATGAATATAATATTATGCTGAAAACAACACGAACATTGGATATAAATTGGCATAAAAGGTTTTATTCAATTGCCACGTTTCATGCAAATGAAAAATATTCATTATTATGATATTAATTTAAACTGTGATATGGAAATGAAAATGGTTTTATTTTGGTAATACTTTATGAACTAATTGAAACCTGAAGTGATGAAGATTATAAATAAGTACTGGATAGATACCGATGCCTATTATTAAAAAACTTAAATACTTGTGTTCATCTGAAACACATACTTACGTTACTTAAGTACGTCATATCTTTTAAGAGTGAACAGATTTTGATTATTTTTATTGAAAGGTGTCCCGTGTCCCATTTAAATTTGTTCCCATTCCGACAATTATTTGGTCTTATTCCAATAAGTATGAAGTAGGTTTTGGTTTCGATGTCTATGTTTGACGTGTTTTTTTACCTTCTTAATCGAATCACTTAAAGTACTTCTTTGTAAATAAAACAAAACATATCTGACTACCTTAAACAAATAAGCTGAAAGTAACCATGATATCGTTGACACGGTTTACGAAGCAATGTATATTAGACACCCTTATCACATTACAATATTTATAAGGAAATTGGCTGTATGTCTATGATTTTTTTTTTGAATAAATGAATACGTAACGCGCTAATAACTGAGAGCAGGGCCGCGCCAAACTCTGGCAGCGCCTGTGTGCGAAACCTATGTGGCGCCTCTTTTTTACAAATCTTCATGTCTTTTTTTTTTTTTATTAATTTTGACTTGAAATAACCCGGCTCAGTTTGGGTTGCGTTTGGGGTTCAAATGCTGCAGAGTCTGGCCCGGGGCGACGTGTGATGCAGCAGGCATTGCCATGCCCCACATGTACTCACTGGTTGCGACTTGGAGTCTATTGAGTGGTGTTGGTCGACTCACCGCGCCAGCGAGAGAGACCCTTTAGAAACTTTGGTACCGCTGGCCGGCCTAATAAGTCAGCACTTAACCTAACGCATAACGCAGGGACTCAAATGGGACCCACCACACCAGGATGCTGCGCGTCCCGGTGCACGCATAATCCTGATGTGGGTCGCCGGTGCGGGTCCCGGTGACCCCGCATCAGGGGTATTTGGGAGCCCTTCCGTCCAGCGGGTTGACTCCAACTTAACCACACGATTCTAGACGAAACTAGCCTCTGCGCCTGGTCACTTTCTTCTGCAGTAGATTGTGGGGACTTATACGGGTTAACCCAGTCGCCCAGCCAAGTACACTGTGTCGGTAGACGCCCCACTGGGTAGCTCCGACCTGTGTTATTTCTATAATTCCGCTCCATTGCCGAGCGCCTCTGGTAAGCACTATGAACAATTTTCAGTGGCGAATTCTAGTACCTACCTTCACTAGAATTTATTCTTATTTTCATTATTTTAAAAATGTAATGCGCACACACTTCCGGTTAAATGATTGTTCAACTGTTTTGGGTCTCTCGTTCGTTAAAATCGGGATATCTCTCCCGGTTTACGTAGGTAGGGGAAGGAAAGGGGATTTCTTCGCTGTAAATTAGTTCCTTGGGGACTCTGCAAACCGTGACCGCATCAACTTGGTAACGACCACGGGTCAGCGCATACCCGTCCGAGGAGAGAAAGAGATGCAGTTAAAGTTGGGCAATGGAATTTACCTGCATAATGTCATCGTGGCTGACATAATGGACGACTGCATACTGGGCTTAGACTTTATGAGGAAGAACTCTTGTGAGATCGACGTCAAGCAAGGAGCGATGAAATGTGGTCAAGAGGAACTCTTCATGGAAGGAGCGTTATCAGGAAAAGTGTACAGCTTGAAGAAGGTCGTGCTTCCTGCCAGATCAGAAACGACTGTACCAGTTAGTCTCCCTCAGAATTCTGGGCGAACACATCGATGTGTACTCATAGAAGGGATATACAATGAACTTCCATGGAAAATGGCCCGAACTCTGGTAAGAGCCAATGAAGCCTCAGTGGTACGTGTGCTGAACCTTAGTGATAAGGAACACGTGATAGAAAAGAGCACATTGATTGGCACTTGCGAAGAAGTAGATTGGATGCGCCGATGCCAAGAGTTGAGTACTGGGAACATCGTCAACAAGGACGCTAGAAACAACGTGTTGACACTTTTAGAAGACTGTCGTAACATCTTAACGAAGAATGAAATGGACAAGGCTAAGAAGATGTTACTCAAGTACGCCGATATTTTCTCTTCGAGTGATGCTGACATTGGGAAGACTGGATTGGTTCAGCATAGAATCAATACAGGAAATGAGGCACCCATCCGTCAGCGACCAAGGAGACTGCCAGTAGCACGAGAAAAGGAAGTTGAGACCATGATTGAAGGAATGGTAAAAGATGGTGTGATAGAACCATCGTCAAGTCCATGGTGCTCACCTGTAGTGCTGGTGAGGAAGAAAGATGGCAGTATGCGGTTTTGTGTCGACTATCGTCGTCTGAACGACGTTACGAAAAAGGACAGCTACCCTTTACCAAGGATCGATGACACGTTGGACATGCTGACAGGGGTGAAGTGGTTTAGCACGCTAGACCTGAAAAGTGGCTACTGGCAAGTTGAAATCGATCCGAAGGATAAAGAGAAGACTGCATTTTATACAGGAAAGGGTTTGTGGCAGTTTAAAGTTATGCCATTTGGTTTATGCAACGCCCCGGCTACTTTTGAAAGATTAATGGTAATTGTACTCGCCGGATTGACTGGGGACGCCTGTCTTGTCTATCTAGATGACATTATCATCGTGGGCCGTACGTTAGAAGAGCATCTTCAAAACCTGGAACGCGTGCTTGTAAAGATCCGAAGCGCGAACCTGAAGCTCAGCCCGAAGAAGTGCTCATTCCTCAAACGGCAAGTAAGCTTCCTAGGCTACGTAGTGTCTGAAGATGGTATCCGCACGGATCCAGAGAAAATCATCGCCGTCAAGGATTGGCCGGTTCCAAAGGATAAGACGCAGGTCAGAGCATTTTTGGGTTTGTGCTCATACTACCGGCGATTCGTCCAGAACTTTGCGGATATTGCCAAGCCCTTACACAAGCTCACGGAGGAGAAGCGACAATTCTGCTGGGACGGAAGCTGCGGCATCGCATTCCAGGAGCTAAAGAATCGTCTGTGCAATACACCTATTTTGGGTTATCCTGATGCGGAAAATGAATTTATAGTTGACACAGACGCAAGTGATATCGGACTCGGAGGTGTGTTATCTCAAAGGAAAGGAGATCGAGAGGTCGTTATAGCCTACTTCAGCAAATCCTTGTGCGAGATGCTCCAGTATCTATTGTCAGCTTGCATGGTGTTCCATTTACCTCGCCCTTGATGATCAGGCTGTTCCCATCCTGGGTTTGTGAGATCGAAACCCTTGGGGCTCTTCTAAAATCAGCCAGCACCCGCCCCGCAGTCCTGGCATTTATTCGTTTCCCTCCTGTTGCTGGGCGGTGACATTAGCCACCCTATCCTCTTGGGAACGACTTTCTTCTCTTTCAGCAGTCCGCTTTGGGTAACTGGATCGAAGGTGGCCCCTCTCACCACATGTGTAGCACCTAGGGCTATACCTCGTGAAACGGTCGCGAGCCGGTGATGCTACAACTTCCCTGACACGGTGAGATCGATGATCCTTCCGTACGGCTTCGACCTCCAAAGCATGAGCCAAGGCGTCTTTGAGAGTCTCATGGTGCCCGAGTCTGACAGCGGCCCTGACTTCCAGGTCGTGGATGCCGTCGATGAATACTTGCACCAGATTCCCATCGATGAGCGCAGGTACCGACTGGTATGCCTTCCGTACCAGCTTCTCAACTTCCAGGGCCCACTGTTGCAAGTTTTCACCAGAGCGCTGGACACGATCCTTCAGCTGCGCACGATACACGTGTTCCAGGTGAGCGTCACCGTATCTGGTTTCCAAGGCTTCTAGTAGCTGCTCGTAGGAAACATCGTCTCCGAGAGCTTCTAGGATGGTTAACGCCTTGTCTCGCAAACCCAATGTAAGCGCAGTCATGGCCTGGGCTTTGCTCCACCCGTTTGCCTTCTTAACGGCTTCAAACTGCTTTTTATAGGCTGACCATGAAGATGTCCCATCGAATGGCGGTACTTTAAATCCACGCGCTGAAGGTACGGCAGGTAAGGAAGTCGCAATCCCATCTCCAGCTTTCAGATTTCCCAGCTCTTTCCTCACATCTGTAATCTGGTTTTTTACATCTTCAATCCGAGTTTCGGCTTCCGTGATGCGGTTCTCAACATGATGAACTTGATCCTTCATCACATTCATCTCCTTGCCAAAAGTCGCTCGAAGATCTTTCATGAGGAGCGTCTGTTCCTCCTGGCGGCGTGCCTGCTACTCCTTGTCACGCAGCAGCTGTTCTCCCAACCGGCGGGCCTGCTCCTCCTGGCGGCGTGCCTGCTCCTCCTTGTCACGCAGTAGCTGTTCTTCCAACCGGCGGGCCTGCTCCTCCTGGCGGCGTGCCTGCTCCTCCTGGCGGCGTGCCTGCTCCTCCTTGTCCCGCAGCAGCTGTTCTTCCAACCGGCGGGCTTGCTCCTCCTGGTGGCGGGCCTGCTCCTCCTGGCGACGGGCTTGCTCCTCCTGGTGGCGGGCCTGCTCCTCCTGGCGACGGGCTTGCTCCTGTAGCATCGCCATCAGCGCAGCAAAGTCTGGAGGTGCTGGCGCTGGAGATACCGTGGGCGGGCCTGCTTCCACCGTTGGCTGCTCCTGACCACCCAACCTCTCCGGCGTATTACCTCCGAAGCGCCTGCTGTCCAACTCCTGCTGGCGCTGACCCCTGGTACGGACGCCCTCTGTGTCTTCTTTCGGTAACACCGGCATTGTCCAAATCCCCAATTCTGACACCAATTGTTACGAGCCGGGGTTCTACGGAATGGAAAATGCCGATCGAACTACCTCAAAACACTTTATTTATTACACCACTAATTTACACTTCACTATAAGCTACACTTAAAGTCACTGAATACTTTTAATCGCACTTGAACTCGCAGGTATAACTCGTATTATCGCTCTGGAAATACTGATGATCCGCCACCGAAGTGCTCCGCCTTTATAGTGCGGTCATTACTCTAGATTACTCTGGAATTTTCACGGAAGAAATATCGCGAACATTCCACACCTTCGAGATGCTTCTAGATAACACGTTACATAGAAGTACCTTGACAGAACATTCCCGAAAGACGTTACGTAGTAGTACTGCGATTTGCTACTAGATGGCGCCGAGTTTGGTAGTCTTATTACTCGCTACGAGATGGCGTTACAATATTCATACGTAGTGGTTATATACTCTTTGAGCTATTGTCTATGTCTCGAAAGTTGTCACTGTTATTATATTTGGTGGTTTTATGCGAGTGCACATTTTAATAACAATGCCGCGTCCTAGAAGATCTAATCTTTCCCAGCGAAGCCGTAATGCAATTAGGCAACGGAATATCGCGAGTCAATTATCTGATGGAGAACGAAAAATTGCACGAGAACAGCGCCGCGTTAGTATGGAGCAAAGAAGGGCCTTAATTCGTGCTTCTCAAACACAAGAGCAAAGAGAGGCAGCCCGTGAAACGGCTAGGTTAGAAACGAGAAATCGTCGAGCTTATCGTACAGATGAACAGAGGAATAATCTTCGAAGTGCAAGAAGAAATGGTTCAAGTATTGATTTGAATCGAGCAGCGTTTCTGTATGATTGCACCATCGACTACAGCTTGCATCGTTTAGTTTGCATTGGTCCAATGGACGTTGTTTGCCAGCATTGTGGAGCATTGAAGTTTGCTGGTGAAACGCCTGGTTTTTGCAAATGTATTTAATTGACTTCACCGAATTGCAATACTCAACATTACAATGTGCTTTGAATGTTTTGGAAAGAAGTGGCGAATATGGAACCATCCAACTGTTGTCAACTACGAAATCGTTTTCTTTCACTTTGGTTGTGATAGTTCTACCATTATCATCGGGCGATCGACGCCGATACAATGGATAACCATCGTTGCCTGTAATGGTCTCTGCCGTCAATTTTCGTGGATACCGTTTGGAACACTTGCCGTCGACCATACACGGTGATTGTCGGTTGATAGTGCCACACGGTCCATGAATCATATTCGTGACTACAACATCATGTAGGTCTGGATCGGTTTCAGGAGCAGGAATCTCCGCACATATGATGTCATCTATTTGATCTGGCCGAATTCTTTCGACTAACCAAATCAGAATGTGAGCATGCGGTAGGCCTCGTTTTTGCCATTCGATTGAATACATCCAGCATCGAGTATTCCCAAAGACGTGTTGCTTAACAATGTTCGTGCAGCATGTCAAGAGCTAAATTTGCTTGAAAACGATACTCATTGGGACACGACAATCGCTGAAGCAATTATTTCTGCATCTCCAAGTCAGATACGCACATTATTTGCTATCATCATTTCAACATGCTTCCCATCGAACCCACGTGACCTGTGGAACAAATACAAAGATAACATGTCAGAAGATATTTTACATCGAATTCGCGTCAGCTCAAGAAATTCCGATCTTGAGGTGAATGAGGAGATCCATAACCAGACTTTGCTCTTGATCGAAGATATGTGTTACCTCATGTGCGGCAGTTTGTTAGTTAGGTTAGGAATGCCAGCGCCAGATCGCGGAATGAATGACGCATTTAATAGAGAATTGGAACGTGAACGTGAATATGATCCACATGAACTAATCCAATCAGTTCAAACGAATGTACCTCTGTTGAATCCTAAGCAGAGGGAAGTCTATGATACACTGATTAATGCAATTGATGATGGAAATGGCGGCTTATTTTTTTTGGATGCCCCCGGTGGAACTGGGAAGACATTCCTCATGTCATTGATTTTGGCCACTGTACGTGCGAGATCCGAAATTGCGGTAGCAATTGCTTCTTCTGGAATAGCGGCCACATTGTTAGACGGATGCCGTACGGCTCACTCAGCGTTAAAATTGCCATTAAACCTTCAAACTACTGAACAACCGACATGTAACATTTCGAAACACTCCGCAATGGCCAAAGTTTTAGTAGCATCAAAAATCATCATATGGGACGAATGCACAATGGCGCACAAACGCGCATTGGAAGCACTAGACCGAACATTAAAAGATCTGCGCAATGACTCGAGATGTTTTGGTGGTGCAATGATTTTATTATCTGGCGATTTCCGACAAACACTACCAGTCATTCCAAGATCTACTGCTGCCGACGAAATAAACGCTTGCCTCAAAGCATCAAATCTGTGGCGATATGTAAAGAAACTTCAACTGTCTGTAAATATGAGAGTTGCATTGTTGAACGATCTATCTGCTGATGATTTCTCGAAGTGCTTGAATGAAAATCCTATTAATGAATTAATAAGAGTTTTATTTTTTTTTTCCAATCTGCACAACATAGTTTTCAATAATTTTTTTCTGACATGATTTTGAAGTATAATTATTATTTTTTATTTTTTTTTATTTTTATTTTCATTCTGTATGTATGTTTTCATCATCATTCATCATAATAAAATACTTTTTTGTTTCTATCTATATAAATATATTATTTCGTATCATTGTTTTACGTTCATCAAAGCCTAAATTAGTTCAGCTAAAAAGTAACACGACATTCATTGACTGTTAGGCGGTACGAAGTTCGCGGGGTCAGCTAGTATCTTTATAAATGTAGCCTATGTGTTTTTCTGATGTATAAGCTATATTATTGTAAAGGTTCATTAAAATCCATTCAGTAGTTTTTACGTGAAAGAGTAACAAACATCCATCCATCCATACATACATACATACTTACATACTCACAAACTTTCGTGTTTATAATATTAGTAGGATAGGGGTTTAGTGGATAGGTAACGAGACTTCAGGACTACGATTAGGACAAGGCAATGGTTAGAATTTCTCCGCATAGTCCACACTACATAACATAACATAACATAGCATCACGCCTTTTTCCCCGAAGGGGTAGGCAGAGGTGTGCAAACACACCCACATCTCGCCAGCTATGTTAGGTCCCATGTAATAGGGGGCGAGCCTATTGCCATTTACCGGGCACAAGTTCCAGACTCTGGGATAATTATCTGGGTAAAATTCTAAAGAGAATTATACATTATCCACCAGACCCGGGAATCGAACCCGAGACCTCGAGCGTGGCAGTCCGTTCATGGTACCATTGTCCACACTACACGCTACCATAAAATCTTACTTCCCTAGAAAAAAATAAATTGCAAGTAACTGTAGGAAAATTAAAAAATTAAAATATAGGTAAGTAAAATAATTTGAGAAAAACTTAACATAATATTTCATTGTTTATAAAATTATATTAGTAGGTACATATTTATAGGAATTAAATTACCTATGTGAGTACATTGTCAATTTTTTTCTTTTTATTTTTTATGCTTTTCCTAAATAGTTTTTCTTATTATAATAATATTTTAGAAGTCCAATAAACCATAATACCGTTAGAAAAAAATATTGACGTGAGCTCCTATAAATTTCCAATTTGTTACGCATCTCGGTCTCCTTGGTTTTTGTCAATTTTTTTCTTTTTATTTTTTATGCTTTTCCTAAATAGTTTTTCTTATTATAATAATATTTTAGAAGTCCAATAAACCATAATACCGTTAGAAAAAAATATTGACGTGAGCTCCTATAAATTTCCAATTTGTTACGCATCTCGGTCTCCTTGGTTTTTGTATAATAATATAATACCATATCTTCAGTGTGTCAGGTAGGAAAGCGATAGAACTTTGGGCCGTCTGTTTTATCGTACTCTTTGTGAGGGGGCGAGGCGTGGTATGGGAGTGGGAGGGCAGTTCATCCGTTGATTGTGGTGAGCAGTCTCAGTTGAATTCGAGCCGCGGTAGGGTCACGTCGCGCGATCATTTTAAATATAGTACGATCGGCATCACATGTGAGCGCGATGGACGTGCTGCCGAGCGGCAACTTGTTCCGTGAACTTCAGGATGTCACCGACACTGGCTATTTTGAGTGGAAGCTGTCTCTGGAAGACTATTGGCAACAGGTGAGTGTCGTGCGAATGTGTGCGTTTTTTAGGTTAATTAAGGTGGAATTCTGACTATGACTCACGACTACAATCTGCGGGTGCGACATTTCGACGCAACAACGCTTTGCGGCTGAGCGTTCTACTAAAAGTGACAGAGGAGCATGATTCGCGCCTGCGTGTTTTCAGGGTGCTCATCTATCGATTTTTGTTCGGAACAATATAGGGTACTGGTGATAGTGATGAGAAGACCCTGATCCTCAGGATCAGGTCAAAAAAAATTGCTCCATAACTGAGGCGCCCAACACTAAAAGCACCCGAGGCGGCAAGTCGAGAAGCCGGCAAGCTGCGCTCCGCAGTTGGCGGAAATTTTATTTCCAGCAACGAGAGATCGACGTTGC
Source organism: Nudaria mundana (assembly GCA_963556515.1). NCBI lineage: Eukaryota > Metazoa > Arthropoda > Insecta > Lepidoptera > Erebidae > Nudaria > Nudaria mundana. The sequence goes on along the minus strand of OY748286.1, from coordinate 16,696,255 downwards.
TTGTACAATTTAGTGCGACTGCCGCATGCCGTACACTGTCTAGGTACGGCACGGTAGTGCACGATGCAAAGGGACGTTCACTCTCTCCGTGACATTGATTTCGTTTTCACTTTCATTCAGTAGCGTACAACTCAGCTACTGTACTACAGGTAGATAGGCATAGCACAGTTCCATCATTTTATTCATAAATTTTGCTTCTGATGTTATTATAATACCTATTAATATGTTTGTTAAATTTTCTGTTACATTGCGAATTATCACTTTAACTTTTTAATTTGTTCATTATTTGCTGTTAATTCTTTTAATGCTGTGTGTACATTAGATAATTGCGTTGTTATTAAACCCACCATCTCAAAGGTTTAGGTTTTTATTTTGTAAGCCTACGAAGGGTATTACTATTAGGTACCTACTTACCTACTTTTTTCCAAATCTGCTGTATTATATCTCTGCAATTGACTTACACTACCAATGGCAAGTACCTACCTACCTATCACAGAAAGTTAAGGTCACGTGACCAAATAATACCAAATAGGACCTTTTTTTTAATTGTGCGAGATGCGGCCGCTCCTATGTCCATTGCCGCGGGCGTCTCTTCTACGCACCAGAAGGTATTTCCAGTGGCGCCCAGCGGAATGAAATGGAATGAAATTGAAATGAAAAGAAATTGAAATGAAAAGAAATTGAAATGAAATGATTTATTTATTTTGTATAGGTCACTAAATGGCTCTTACAAACGTCAGTAAGTACTTAAAATAAAAAATGTCATTGCTTCTATATTTACATGTATTACACGCAAAGCAATAAGTAGAACCGAGAGAAAGAACCTGGCAGTAAAACTCTCGGTCACTCTTTTTCAATAATTTACTCATTTACACATTTTCTTAAGACTAAATGTGGACGAATGTACATTGGTCTCGTGTCAGAATCAAAAAGCGTGTATAATGCAAAAAAAATTTGTCATCTAAGTACAAAATATGCTACAATTACGGCATTTTAGGAGGCGGCTGCACCATGCTCAAGCCAGACAATTTTATCATTAAGGTAATCAACTGTCTTATCATATGCTTTTTGACATGTCTTTATAAAGGTTTTAAATTTACTGTCGGGCATACAAAGGACCGATTCAGGCAATTTATTATAAAAGCGTATACCTTCCCCCTTGAAAGAATGACCAACGTTGCTAAGCCGATAACACAGAGGGAGTAGTTTATTTTTATTACGTAGATTTCAGTCTGTAACGTCACTTACTTTAGTATAGCTAGATATATTTTTCCTGACATACAGTATGTTATCAAATATATATTGGGAATATATACAGTTAAAACATTAATATCTTTAAATAGCTCCCTAATAGAATCTCTCTTACCTAAACAATAAATGGCACGGACTGTCCTCTTTTGTAATATAAAAATTGTTTCTATATCTGCTGCATTTCCCCAAAGTAGTATTCCAGAAGTAACCAAAGTAAACTAGCCTAGCAGTAGCTACATCTGTCAACTGTCTAATCCGTCTCACAGTATATGCAGCAGAGCTAAGCTTATTAGCTAAAATGGTGATATGGCCACCCCATTATAATTTAGAATTTATTGTTATTCCTAAAAAGGTAGTGTTATTTACAAATTCTAACCTTTGGCCACCCAGCACGACATGGACGTTTGCTTGTCTGACATTGGGCATTGTAAATTTAACGCATTTGGTCTTTTCTGCATTCAACAATAGCTTGTTTGTAGAAAACCAATTTGAAATATCATTTAAAATATTATTAACATTATTCGCATCATGTGTGATGTATCATCCGCGAACATTAATATGCCAGCTTGTGCCTCGATCATGCAAGGCAAGTCATTAAAATAAACCAAGAAGAGAAAAGGTCCCAGAATCGGACCTTGTCCACCCGTGTGGTTTCATCCCACGTTGGGGAGTGAATCTGGTTGCGTGATGTGGGGCTGAGGCCCCGCAGCAGGCTACCCTTCTGGCCTGCTACTGTAAGGACGGCGGGTGGCTACCTCTTTTCGACCTCTCTTTTGTTTTAATTTTTAGCTCCGCTACCTCCGCCTTTCTTTTTAAGGGGGTATTGGAAGTAGGTATCATCTAACGTAGGTCCCTAACTCCCCAATATACCTACCTAAATAAAAAACACGTCAAACATTGGCTTAAAAAGCCGGCTAGCCATAATCACCTCTGTTACTTCATTGAAATGGGACAACTCGGAAAACAGTCTTTAGCTTTCAATTGAAAAAATAATCGAAATGGGTTTACCCAGTAAAAATATATAAGGTAACAAAAAAAATTCTGTCGAATTAAGAACCTCCTCCGTTCTTGGAAGTCGGTTAAAATTAACTCAGTAGTACCTAACGCACCTGCGTCTCATGGAAGGTGCGACTTGAGCAATCAAAGTGGGGAACCACCACCATCGCGGCGGCGGGCGGCGCGGGCGGCCACCGATCATGGTAGCCTGGTGACCTCACGTCACGTATCGTGCGTCATTGATTATTACCGGGCACAGGTGCTTAGGCGAGTACCTGTTGCACATTCATCGTGAGGTCACTCCCGCGTGTCAACACTGCGACGCACACACGTTGGTGGAATGCTCAGCGTGGGTAAGTCCTCAAAAGGACCTCGTTGTCTGGGCGTAGATACCCTCTCTGGAGACCATGCTACGAGCCATGGTCTCCAGCGGGAGCCAATGGAACGCGACCGTTTCGTTCTGCGAGCAGGTTATGCTCGTGAAGGAGGCGGCCGGGACGGAGACGTTTGTGTGTGTGTGAGTGTGAATCTCGAAAACTTGTAAGTAAATTAATGTCAAGTAGGTAAACGTTAGGACTTAAGCAAAAGTACTTAATTATTTAGTAGGTAGTTAATATTTTGTTACACTCCTATTTTAAAGTACTAACTAATAATTAATTACACAGTTAATTAATTATTAAATAGTTAATATTACACGAAGAGGTGCCTAGCCCAGTAATTTTAAATTATTTATAATTTCATGGCAAAATACTCAAATAGAGTGAGTTCAATACTCCACGTTTTATCGTGAGCTGACGTCACCTTAAGGACTAACAGAAACCTTAGGGACTTACTAACATAACATAATACGGATGCCTCTCATTTTTTTTATAACATTTGATTGTAATTAACTTAAGTGACTTAAGAAGGGTCATGTCGTCTGAGTATAACCACAAAACACACCTAAAAGGCTAAATGCCTCCGCTGACCGCTCCTCTTCTAATTAATAAAAAGAATCGACTTCAAATTACCGGAATGTCCGGAATGGGACCAAATAATTGTCGGAATGGGACCAAATTGAAATGGATGGAGGGAAGGACAAATAGCTTTTAATAAAAAAATATTTTCAAAATTGGTTAGCCCAGTCAAAAATTATCATATAGGTATTATATATTATACTAGGTAAAGCTACGTTGCTGTAAACAGTGCGCGGCTTCGTATTGCTTTTTTTTTTCGTACTTAAATTGCATATTTGAGCTTCGTCACGACCTTAATTGAAATCAGCTATTAATTTAGGTGAAAAATTTTTAATTATCGGTCAAGAGGTTGCTGAGAAACGAACATCCGAACATTTTACATTTAACCTGCTCCATGGGAGTTCCGCTCGCCTTCGGCTCGCTTCGCTCAATAAAAATACAGTCGAATTGAAAACGTTTTAGGGTTTAACAATGACAGACAGATCTTTCATTTATAATAATATGTCATCATCCAATTGTGAATTGGAAATCCAATTGTGTCATCAGTGGTATAAATACATGTAATAGCTACAGCGCAATAAATACGTAGGTCACACTATAAGTTTTGCGTAACTTAAAAAAACAACGTGTTAAAACCAAAATATTATGTTTATTGCTTTTCAAAATACTCTCCTTTACATTTTAAACATTTTTTCATTCGATCGAACAATTTTTTAAAACAGAAGGACCACAGATCTGAAGGCATGTTTTCTACGTGCTGATTGAACGCTATCACTGCCTCTTCGGAGTTGGTAAAAGTGAAACCTCTCATCAAATCTTTGATTTTGGGGAAAATACAGAAATCACAGGGTGCTAGGTCGGGGCTATGCGCAGGATGGGTGACGAGTTGTACTTTTTCGGAAGCTAAAAATGACTTTGTTTGGTTGGCCGTGTGTAAAGAAGCGTTGTCATGATGTAGGAAAACGCGGCTTTTGGGTCGTCTTTCGCGAACTTTTTCTAACATCCTGGGTAAACAAATGGTAGAATACCACTCGGCATTAACACTCTTTTGATCTTCAAGTGGAATTGTACAGATGGGGCCCGTAGCTGAGAAAAAAAACGCGATCATTTTTTTTACCAACGTTTCTCGCCTGCCTCACTTTTGTTGGCTTGTTCTCATCTTCAAACATCCATTCACAAGATTGCTGTTTTTTTTCGGGTTCAAAACAATAAATCCCCATTTCGTCTCCTGTGACAATGTCATAAACAGCATTAGAATGTCCGTGGTCGTACTTCAGTAGCATCTGTGAGCACCATTCCACGCGAGCCCGCTTCTGCTCCGCTGTCAGTTCATGAGGGATCCAACGACAACAAAGTTTCCGAACTTTCAATTCTTCGTTTAAAATTTTCTGGATTTGATTCATACCAATCCCCAATAGTCCTCGAATTGTCTCATAGGTAATCCGCGGGTTTTCTTCAATTGACCGCTTAACAGTAGCCACATTAGTTTCGTTGACGGCAGTTGAAGGCCGCCCTTCACGAAATTCGTCATGTATAGAAACTCGACCTCTCCCAAATTCAGCAAACCATCGCCTCACGGTGCTCAAACAAGGTGCCTGTCTCCCAAAAGCATTTTGAAGACGAGCGGCACAGTTTTGCGGAGAGAGAGAACTTTTAAAATCATAAAAATCATTGCTCTAAAATCTTTTCGACTTAATTCCATTTTCGTTGCATACGTAGAACTTTGATGTGTGATAAAAAACAATTGAACCCATTCACAAGGTTGCAACGTTTAAAAAAATATAACATTCGAAATTCAAATAGTTCAGATTAGCTAGAAGTGCAAAACTTTTAATGTGCCCCATGTATACTAAAAAAAAACTGGGCGTGTATAGATGCAACTAATCTATTTCAAAACTCGATAGCAATAATCTATAAAACTTTCAGGTCAGGTAGGTCAGCTAGTGAAATCCGAAATAAAAAAAATAAAGAAATTTAAATATAAATACTACACGGGCAAACAGGTGTGAATGTACTAAACTGTATTTAAACAAATACAAAACACACCTTTTCAAATTATATTCGGATTTAACTTCGTTACCGTAAAAAAATTCTACGCAAAAATACCTACATCCCGCGCTGGCAAACATTCAATTATTGGACGCAAAGCGGATTGCGATGTGCATCCCGGCTTTAACTTTAACAATTCAATTCCAAAAAAGCCCACATCACGCGGGGGATTGAAATTGGAAAAAAAAAATTTGTGAATTCCTTGGTGCACGGTTTATATCTACATTAGAATCAATGGATGGAACACCAGACTATAATGATAGTACCAAATTCATATCATTCCAATCTCAATAAAGTGTTTTTGAACGCGTCAAACTCAAGAGTTTGAGCTAAGAATTGAAAACTGTTTTTTATTTTATTCTAGTGGAAATATTGTGATCGTGTAAAATAATTATTTTGATATTTTGAGTTTCCCATGATTCCTGAGCTCCCCAGAGTCGAAAACAGTGATATTTCAAAAATATACTATCTATGAACGTACGATCTATGTACGGTGAGCTAGAGCGTAAACCATTGAGATAACTTTTCTACGACCGGATTAAGGAATTTGAACATTCTTAAAATCTCATACTTTTTAGCTCAAAGAATAAGCATTGCCATACAACGTGGCAATGCTGCCAGCCTTCTGGGAACATTGCCAGTCGGCGACGAGGCGGAGGAGTTCTTTGACGCCTGTACATAGTATAGATTTTAGTGTGTAAATAGTATTTCTTCTACTGTTAATTTACTTTCTTGTAATTAAATTCTTAAGATCTTTAAAAAAAATTTTGTTGTCATAGTATATTTTACGGTCACAGGCGTTTTATAGATCCTTAAAATAACTTGATTTAGAAGGACACACTTCTAGCTAATTGTAGCGCAATAATAAAGAAAAATACGTTGATAATTTTTTTTCTTATTTATGGAAAAGATTTTTTTAGGTCTGGTGAACATTTCAAATTTGGCGCTGGTGCCAAATATGTTTTCCTGCGTCGATGTTGTCTTATTGTATTCAATTACAAGGAATGAGGAAAATATAAACCCACGATTGAGAGTCCTAAAAGGATACATTATAATTGACTAGTGGTCGCCCGCGACTTCGTCCGCGTGATTATTGTTCCCGTCGCCGTATCTTTATAAATTGTATGCCTATGTGTTATTCTGATGTGTAAGCTATATTATTGTAAAGTTTCATCAAAATCCGTTCAGTAGTTTTTACGTAACAAACATCCATACTTACAAACTTTCGCGTTTATAATATTAGTAGGATAAATAGGTTGTACAATAACACAGTAGAAACCATGTGTAAGATACATGGGGCACACTAAAAGTTTTGCACTTCTAGCTAATCGGAACTATTTTAATTTCGAATGTTATATTTTTTTAAACGTTACAACCTTCTTAGTAATGTAACGCCATCTCGTAGCGAGTAATAAGACTACCAAACTCGGCGCCATCTAGTAGCAAATCGCAGTACTACTACGTAACGTCTTTCGGGAATGATCTGTCAAGGTACTTCTATGTAACGTGTTATCTAGAAGCATCTCGAAGGTGTGGAATGTTCGCGATATTTCTTCCGTGAAAATTCCAGAGTAATCTAGAGTAATGACCGCACTATAAAGGCGGAGCACTTCGGTGGCGGATCATCAGTATTTCCAGAGCGATAATACGAGTTATACCTGCGAGTTCAAGTGCGATTAAAAGTGTTTAGTGAAGCTTTATAGTGAAGTGTAAATTAGTGGTGTAATAAATAAAGTGTTTTGTGGTAGTTTGATCGGCATTTTCCATTCCGTAGAACCCCGGCTCGTAACAATTGGTGTCAGAATTGGGGATTTGGACAATGCCGGTGTTACCGAAAGAAGACACAGAGGGCGTCCGTACCAGGGGTCAGCGCCAGCAGGAGTTGGACAGCAGGCGCTTCGGAGGTAATACGCCGGAGAGGTTGGGTGGTCAGGAGCAGCCAACGGTGGAAGCAGGCCCGCCCACGGTATCTCCAGCGCCAGCACCTCCAGACTTTGCTGCGCTGATGGCGATGCTACAGGAGCAAGCCCGTCGCCAGGAGGAGCAGGCCCGCCACCAGGAGGAGCAAGCCCGTCGCCAGGAGGAGCAGGCCTGCCACCAGGAGGAGCAAGCCCGCCGGTTGGAAGAACAGCTGCTGCGGGACAAGGAGGAGCAGGCACGCCGCCAGGAGGAGCAGGCACGCCGCCAGGAGGAGCAGGCACGCCGCCAGGAGGAGCAGGCCCGCCGGTTGGAAGAACAGCTACTGCGTGACAAGGAGGAGCAGGCACGCCGCCAGGAGGAGCAGGCACGCCGCCAGGAGGAGCAGGCACGCCGCCAGGAGGAGCAGGCCCGCCGGTTGGAAGAACAGCTGCTGCGTGACAAGGAGGAGCAGGCACGCCGCCAGGAGGAACAGACGCTCCTCATGAAAGATCTTCGAGCGACTTTTGGCAAGGAGATGAATGTGATGAAGGATCAAGTTCATCATGTTGAGAACCGCATCACGGAAGCCGAAACTCGGATTGAAGATGTAAAAAACCAGATTACAGATGTGAGGAAAGAGCTGGGAAATCTGAAAGCTGGAGATGGGATTGCGACTTCCTTACCTGCCGTACCTTCAGCGCGTGGATTTAAAGTACCGCCATTCGATGGGACATCTTCATGGTCAGCCTATAAAAAGCAGTTTGAAGCCGTTAAGAAGGCAAACGGGTGGAGCAAAGCCCAGGCCATGACTGCGCTTACATTGGGTTTGCGAGACAAGGCGTTAACCATCCTAGAAGCTCTCGGAGACGATGTTTCCTACGAGCAGCTACTAGAAGCCTTGGAAACCAGATACGGTGACGCTCACCTGGAACACGTGTATCGTGCGCAGCTGAAGGATCGTGTCCAGCGCACTGGCGAAAACTTGCAACAGTGGGCCCTGGAAGTAGAGAAACTGGTACGGAAAGCATACCAGTCGGTACCTGCGCTCATCAATGGGAATCTGGTGCAAGCATTCATCGACGGCATCCACGACCTGGAAGTCAGGGCTGCTGTGAGGCTCGGGCACCATGAGACTCTCAAAGACGCCTTGGCTCATGCTTTGGAGGTCGAAGCCGTACGGAAAGATCATCGATCTCACCGCGTCAGGGAAGTTGTAGCATCACCGGCTCGCGACCGTTTCACGAGGTATAGCCCTAGGTGCTACACATGTGGTGAGAGGGGCCACCTTCGATCCAGTTGCCCAAAGCGGACTGCTGAAAGAGAAGAAAGTCGTTCCCAAGAAGATAGGGTGGCTAACGTCACCGCCCAGCAACAGCAGGGAAAACGAATTATAGCCAGGTCTGCGTGGCGGGTGCCGGCTGATGTTAGAAGAGCCCCAAGGGTTTCGATCTCACAAACCCAGGATGGCAGATTCCATGGCAACGCAGACGCATTGTCAAGAAGACCTTGCCCTGAAGACCGTAAGCACTGTGCCAAACAGGAGATAAAGGTAGCCATACCTGTGAAGATGTTTAAAACGGATCTGAGCGACGAATGGAAAGAAATCCTACAACATGCTCAACAGGACGACGCAGACATCAAGCCAATATTTGAGTGGATTAAATCAAGTGCTCCTAAACCCATGTGGAGTGACGTCGCTTCAATGAGTTCAATTACAAAAAGTTATTGGGCGCAATGGGACAGTTTAGTTATTCAGGATGGAGTCTTGTGCCGCAAATGGGAAAATGCTCGAGGAGACAGCTGTCATTTGCAAATGGTCGTCCCTAAAGTTAAGGTCCCAGATGTGCTACAGCTCTACCATAATGGATGTTCAGGGGGCCATATGGGAGTAAAAAGGACTCTGTTGAAGATACGTGAGCGGTTTTACTGGATCCACTGTCGCGACGACGTTGAGGACTGGTGTCGCAAATGTACGAGTTGTGCTGCTGTGAAAGGACCTCATACACGGAGCAGAGGTGCACTGAAACTGTATAACGTTGGGGCACCATGGGAAAGGATAGCCCTAGATGTTGCGGGACCGTTTCCTGAAAGTGAAAGCGGAAACAAGTACTTCATGGTTGTGATGGATTATTTCACGAAGTGGCCAGAAGTCTTCGCTATACCTAATCAAGAAGCTACTACGGTCGCAGATAAATTAGTTCACGAAGTCTTCTGTCGTTTCGGGGTGCCTCTAGAAATCCATAGCGATCAAGGAAGAAATTTTGAATCTCAGGTGTTCCAGGAAATGTGTCGGGTCATGGGTACTCACAAAACCAGAACGACCTCTTACCACCCGCAGTCAGATGGAATGGTGGAGCGATTTAATCAGACATTGGAGAGATATCTGGCAAAAGTTGTGGAAAGCAGGCAAAAAGATTGGGACAAGCACATCCAACCGTTTCTTTTGTCTTACCGAAGTGCGGTTCACGAAAGCACGTCAGTGACACCAGCTTATGCGAACTTTGGAAGAGAATTACGGTTGCCTGCCGACTTACTAACCGGTATACCACCTGACGCTCCACGCAATATCACTGATTATGCGAATGACTTGCGCAGCAGGATGAATGACATTTATGAGCATGTCAGACAATCAGGTCAACAAATGTCTGAAAAGATGAAGACCCGTTACGACCGAAAGACAAACAATAAGAGCTTCGATGAAGGTTCGTTAGTGTGGTTACATAACCCAGTCCGCAGTAAAGGGAAGTCTCCTAAGCTGCAAGCTAAATGGGATGGACCATACCGAGTTGTGACCAAGATTAACGATGTCACTTACCGAATACGGAAGAGTCCAAGAAGTGCGCCAAAGATAGTTCATGTGGATCGATTGGCGCGATATTATGGGCCTGATAATGCTCGGGACGAGCATGTCTTAGGAGGGGGCAGTGTAACGCCATCTCGTAGCGAGTAATAAGACTACCAAACTCGGCGCCATCTAGTAGCAAATCGCAGTACTACTACGTAACGTCTTTCGGGAATGATCTGTCAAGGTACTTCTATGTAACGTGTTATCTAGAAGCATCTCGAAGGTGTGGAATGTTCGCGATATTTCTTCCGTGAAAATTCCAGAGTAATCTAGAGTAATGACCGCACTATAAAGGCGGAGCACTTCGGTGGCGGATCATCAGTATTTCCAGAGCGATAATACGAGTTATACCTGCGAGTTCAAGTGCGATTAAAAGTGTTTAGTGAAGCTTTATAGTGAAGTGTAAATTAGTGGTGTAATAAATAAAGTGTTTTGTGGTAGTTTGATCGGCATTTTCCATTCCGTAGAACCCCGGCTCGTAACAGTAATAAAAAATACCAATTGGCGGGAAATCATTTGTCAATTGTTTTTTATCACACAACAAATTTTTACGTATGCAACGAAAATGGAATTAAGTCGAAAAGATTTTAGAGCGATGATTTTTTATGATTTTAAAAGTTCTCTCTCTCCACAAGACTGTGCCGCTCGTCTTCAAAATGCTTTTGGGAGAGAAGCACCTTGTTTGAGCACCGTGAGGCGATGGTTTGTTGAATTTGAGAGAGGTCGTGTTTCTTTACATGACGAATTTCGTGAAGGGCGGCCTTCAAATGCCGTCAACGAAAATAATGTGGCTACTGTTAAGCGGTTAATTGAACGGATTACCTATGAGACAATTCGAGGACTATTGGGGATTGGTATGAGTCAAATCCAGAAAATTTTACACGAATAGTTCGATAGTTCGGAAACTTTGTTGTCGTTGGATCCCTCATGAACTGACAGCGGAGCAGAAGCGGGCTCGCGTGGAATGGTGCTCACAGATGCTACTGAAGTACGACCACGGACATTCTAATGCTGTTTATGACATTGTCACAGGAGACGAAACGGGGTTTTATTGTTTTGAACCCGAAAAAAAACAGCAATCTTGTGAATGGGTGTTTGAAAATGAGAACAAGCCAACAAAAGTGAGGCATGCGAGAAACGTTGGTAAAAAAATGATCGCGTTTTTTTTCTCAGTTATGGGTCCCATCTGTACAATTTCACATGAAGATCAAAAGAGTGTTAATGCCGAGTGGTATTCTACCATTTGTTTACCTAGGGTGTTAGAAAAAGTTCGCGAAAGACGACCCAAAAGCCGCGTTCTTCTACATCATGACAACGCTTCTTCACACACGGCCAACAAAACAAAGTAATTTTTAGCTTCCGAAAAAGTACAACTCGTCACCCATCCTGCGCATAGCCCCGACCTAGCACCCTGTGATTTCTGTATTTTCTCCAAAATCAAAGATTTGATGAGAGGTTTCACTTTTACCAACTCCGAAGACGCAGTGATAGCGTTCAATCAGCACGTAGAAAACATGCGATCAGATCTGTGGTCCTCCTGTTTTAAAAATGGTTCGATCGCATGAAAAAATGTTTAAAATGTAAAAGAGAGTATTTTGAAAAGCAATAAACATAATATTTTGGTTTTAACATGTTGTTTTTTTAAGTTATGCAAAACTTATAGTGTGACCTACGTATTACATAAAATTAAAATAAAGTTTTTTGAAATAGATAAAAAGTAAAATAAAACACAAAAAACTCAGGTCAAGGAAACCTAATTTTAGGTTTTGTTTCATCAAAAACGATTGGCAGGAGCCTGCAGCCTGCTGCTTTTAGTATTACATAAGTAACGTACTGAACTGGTACATAAATACTGAAGTAGAGGTAGGCTAAGAAAAGATGGATGGAATTCGTGAAAAAGTATTATGACAAGGAAAGGAGTGACTGAAGAGATGACGTTTGACAGGGGTATGTGGAGGAGGAAGACATGATGCGCCGAATACGACTACAAATAATTGGTGTAATGGCAGGTAGATGAAGACAAAAATACTGAAATTTAAAAAGCTTTCGAATGTCTCACAACCACAGACTGTTTCATATACAAAACTTGAATTTAAGATGGAAGAAGGTACCAATGTATGTACTCGTATGTACCACACTTATGGAATATTTGTACGCAGCGCTCCATATCAAAGTAAATAATAAATAAGTGAGATTGCAGACATACAGACATAAATCACCCCTAGATCCACACTTTGCCACTTCGCTGCAAGGTGACTTAAAATCAATGTGAGGTATATGTTGTGACTTATCGTGTGAGCCGTGAGCTGTTGAACGAGTAATGAATGAGAAGAAACGTCCTTCGGACCAAATGGAGTAGATGTCTTCCCAAAAAGATTTGTGGATTTACAAATGTATTGAGCGTGTAGTTCAAATGAACTATCTATACCTAGTGTAAAGCACCGAGTCTCGTTGGTCTACTAGTCACACTAAGAAATAATTGAAGATGCATCAATCAAGTTTCAACAGCGAACAGCAATAGGCTGATGGTGATAGTTATGTTATTGGCGAACTGCGGGCATGCTCTTTACCTTTGCTTACGCCTTCTAACATCATTATTGTGTGCATGTACGAGTAAATGTGGGTAATTACTAAATTAGATATTAAGTCCATTATAATGTTATGTAGTTCGGTTAAGCGGGTTTGTCCTTACTTGGCGTGAAGCAGGAAACGCTTCGTAAACATCATCTATTTAAAGTGACGTTTATAGGTAAATAGTGATTGTTTAACTTACGATAATAGTACATACACAATGATTACAAACTATATCGGTACTGTCAGCGTTAAATGTACTATTCTGTGTGAATATAATCTTAGGAATAGAAATACAATAAAGAACTAGAACGTTAATAATTTGAAACCTTTGCTTTTTATACGTAGGTATGTTGTTATGAAGGGGAAGGCACATGCATAGTACCTATTCTCACACTTTTCGCCCGTAATTTGCTGGTCTCGTGGTGGCGATCAATCAATCACACTAAAATTTATAGGCGAAAGTTTCGAACACAAAAGAGCCATACAAATTGCATAAAATTTGCAATAGCAGCTTATTCAACTACACACCCTTTTTATAACCCGTCGTGACGTCCATTGCCGAACGCTCCGGAACGCCATCAGAAGGATTAGCTAGACCCTGTATTAAAAAATTGGATACTTTTAATCTCTTAAAAATTCGATTAAAAATTCTTTCACTATTAGCAGTAGGTAGATTAATCATTCCTGACTGCCATATATTTCTTTTGATCTCGGTAATGAATTCCTTTGAGATTCAAGTGAGAGAACCACGTCGGCCGAGCCGTAGACAACAGTTATTTTATTATATCGACGTAGGTCTATACAAATAAAATAAAACTTAAGTAACTACTTTTTATCCCGGAATTATGTTCCCGTGGGAGTTGTGAACCGAAAAACTATTCCAAAGGGAAGCTGCGGGTATCAGATATTTAATAATACGAGTAGGTGATGCTCAGAGACATAATTTTTACATGACGCGAGATTGCGAGTTGCGACCTAGAGAAATGTCCAATGATTTATCACTTGAGGATTGCGTATAGTCCGAGACGCCCAGGACTTTAATTGGCTATGTCACAGCGGCTGGCACGTAAGATTTTGTTGTCTTTCATCAACATTTCATCGCAAGGCAACGGATATAATTTTTTTTTTCAAAATTACGATATAGCTCGAAATTCATTCGGCCATTTTGGAGATAACCCATTATATTATTATGTGTGCCTGGTGATGGCAATAGGCTTGTCCCTATATTTTCATGAAACTTTACACACACACTCCTTGCTTACAATGAATAACATGTGAATGATATTTTTTGGATTGGATGAAAAATGAAAGGGTAATAAAGAAAATTGATAAATAAATTTTCTAAACAAAGCTCCCGAAGTCAACGGTCTGTCAAGAATGCAATCCGTAACCATAGCAACCCATATAAATAAAATCAAAAGTCATGCAAATAAATACAATTATAGAATAAACAAAGCCGCTCCCGAAGTCTACGGTTCACAGAACCACTAGTATACTAGGTCGCCGCAGTCGCGAAACGTACCGTTACGCTGCAGCATATATTTGAGCGAGTTTAAATTCAAAATTCTGGCATCGTAATAGCCTGTGTAATTCTGTAAGCTATTGATGAGTGCAAGAAAATTCGAAATCGGCCGAGTATTCGCCGAGAAACAATTTAACATAAATCGTTTGAAAAATAATTTGAGTCACCCGTTGAGAGCTCCGCTCGCCTTCGGCTCGCTTCGCTCAATTAGTACCTATTATGTATATATTATACAATCAGGAGCAACTGGAGAATACAAGAGGGGAATGCTACGACCCGTGTTACCGAATTTGCGGGAATTTCGGGAATGTGGGTCACCTACATTTCAAACACCCTTCCTCACCCTCGCCCGGCGGTCTACCTTCTTTCCTGTATCATTGCCTTTTAGCTTTGAAGTAATATTCGATAATATCTCTATCATACATACATGTTATATGAAATATTAAGAAAGAAATTATAAATAGGTCTCATTGCTTTAAAAAATACAAAAATATATTAAGTATATGAACATTTAAATGTCATTAATAGTATGCAGGTATAAGCTCGAACTATCAGTTAATAGCGGTGGCCGGACTACAGTAAGGATATATGTAACATAGACCCTGGCTGTTTGACTTTAGATTCATCATAGTCCATTTGAGTTTGACGCCCATTGCCGGGCATAGGGTTCAGTCTACATATTATTATGCCATTGGCCAGACGGGTTGGTATATCGGGTTGGTATGTATTAAATATACATAGAAAATACCCCAACTCCGACACAAACATTTTTTATATACCTACCTACAATTCGCGAGGCGTAAACTGAGCTTTACATTTGTTTGAGTACTCGTATGTGAACGTACAATGTGACCTGTTTTGTGTGTAAAACATGTGTTGCACGTAGGTAACACTATAAGTTTAACGTAACTTAAAAAAACAATATGTTAAAACCAAAATATTATGTTTATTGCTTTTCAAAATACTCTCCTTTACATCTTAAATATTTTTTCATGCGATCGAACCATTTTTAAAACAGGAGGACCACAGATCTGAAGGCATGTTTATGTATCTACGTGCTGATTGAACGTTATCTTTGATTTTGGGGAAAATACAGAAAACACAGGGTGGCTAAGTCGGGGCTATGCGCATGTAGGGGGACGAGTTGTACTTTTTCGGAAGCTAAAAATGATTGTTTTGTTGGCCGTGTGTGAAGAAGCGTTGTCATGACATAGGAGAACGCGGCTTTTGGGTCGTCTTTCGCGAACTTTTTCTAACACCCTGGGTAAGCAAATGGTAGAATACCACTCGGCATTAACACTCTTTTGATCTTCAAGTGGAATTGTACAGATGGGACCCGTAGCTGAGAAAAAGAACGCGATTATTTTTTACCAACGTTTCTCGCCTGCCTCACTTTTGTTGGCTTGTTCTTATTATCAAACACCCATTCACAAGATTGCTGTTTTTTTCGGGTTCAAAACAATAAATCCACGTTTCGTCTCCTGTGACAATGTCATAAACAGCATTAAAATGTCCGTGGTCGTACTTCAGTAGCATCAGTGAGCACCATTCCACGCGACCCCGCTTCAGCTTCGCTGTCAGTTCATGAGGGATCCAACGACAACAAAGTTTCCGAACTTTCAATTCTTCGTGTAAAATTTTCTGAATTTGACTCATACCAATCCCCAATAGTCCTTGAATTGTCTCATAGGTATCATCCGCGGGTTTTCTTCAATTAACCGCTTAACAGTAGCCACATTATTTTCGTTGACGGCAGTTGAAGGCCGCCCTTCACGATCATGTAAAGAAACTCGACCTCTCTCAAATTCAACAAACCATCGCCTCACGGTGCTCAAACAAGGTGCTTCTCTCCCAAAAGCATTTTGAAGACGAGCGGCACAGTCTTGCGGAGAGAGAACTTTTAAAATCATAAAAAATCATCGCTCTAAAATCTTTTCGACTTAATTCCAATTTCGTTGCATACGTAGAACTTTGATGTGTGATAAAAACAATTGACAAATGATTTCCCGCCAATTGTTTTTTTTTATTACTAAGAAGGTGCAACCTTCTTAGTAATACGTTTAAAAAAATATAACATTTGAAATTCAAATAGTTCCGATTAGCTAGAAGTGCAAAACTTTTAGTGTGCCCCATGTACACACAGGTTCACATCACACACAGCTTTTTTACCCTACTTTTCGTGATCACTCACACAAATGCAGTTAGGCATTGCGAACTATACCACTGCGCCACCGAGGCAGTCAAGATTCGGATTACAGAATCCTTACTGATTTTCTATTGTGTTCTGTGCCCGGCCTCCTTATTACGTGGGACCAACACAAGTACTGGCAAATTGCTCGCATTTTTGTTAAAAAATGTTGTTGTTCCCACATGTGTATCATTTTTATCCACTCCACCAGTTGTGTTTAGCTTGAGGCTAGAGCATTGTGTTTCTTAACGTAGGTATTTAATCTATTTTTTTGGGATGAATCGAGAAATTTAATCAATTAGTTCGTCCAATGCGAACAAACTTTAAAACTTTAATTAATACCATTTGCGTGAGGCATGAGAGGAAATAAAAAATATATGATGTCAAATAGGAATGCAAATTTTTGTATTTAGCATTCGATCTCCGCGGACCAATCAAGTTCTCGTAACTCGTGATATAATTTGGTTACCTACATTGAAAGTGTCAAACAGAAAATTGAAACAGTATCCTGCGAGTGTTCTTATAGCTAGTTATGTGCAGTTTCACGCACTACTTTAGGAAGGTATCGACAATATATGGCGGCAAAACACAACAAGGCGGTATGGTCGACAGACTTTAGTCTTTTTGGGTGCAAAGGGGCTCTACCAACATCTATAGGGCCCCAGCGACCTCACCTGCTAGTGGCGCACCTGCTGATAAACGGACGAGGCTCGTTAATTTACGGTACCTATGGAGTGGCTTCGGCCCCTACGTGGGTACCAGGTGGTACAACAGTGTTGGTCCGGGGGGGTACCACCGTGCAGCTGTGCTAAAGCCCCCCAAGTAACCCAGCCCAGGCTGGGTTGCGTTAGGGGTTCAGCAGCTGCACCGCCGGGCCCGGGGCGATGTATGGTGCAGCAGGCATGGGACCAGTGGGGGCGAAACGGAGTCTAGTGTGGGTGGTGTGGGTCGATTCGCCGGCCAGGGAGACCCTTAGCAACGGCGTTGCCGCGGCCGCCCGCAACACAGTCATGGGGCCCGCCTGGGGCCAACCACCCCAGGAGGCTGCCCCACATGTTGCGCATAATCCTGATGTGGGATCGCCGCTCCGGGTGGTAACCGGTGTGGGGTAGCGGCGGCCTTGCATCAGGGGGGTTTGGGAGCCCTTCCGTCCGGCGGGTCGGCTCCGACCTAACCACACGGTTCTAGACAAAGCTAGCCCCTGCGCTTTGTCACTTACTGCTGCACCAAATGTCGCCCTGTCTTCACGCTTCTTCTTCAAAATCTACAATGGCAGTGCAACAAAAAAGAAATAAACGTTACACAGCGGCCCTAGGAAACCCCACAACTTCACATTTCGAGGTGGAGTTCACTAACGTCCGTGGACTCCATGCGAACCTCGATACCGTCCACCACCACCTTGAGACGGCACGGCCCGCTGTGATGTTCCTCACGGAGACACAAATACGCCGCCCTGACGACACGTCTTACCTGTGTTACCCCGGCTATGTCATCGAGGAACAATTTCGAGACAAAGCCGGGGTGTGCGTGTTCGTTAGGGCGGATGTTTGCTGCCGCCGGTTGCGCTGCCTAGAGAACCCCTCCAATTCCGTCCTTTGGCTGCACGTAGACCATGGCTCTATGAGCCAGATCTACGTGTGCGTCTACCGATCCCACACAGGGGATTCTGAGACAACAAAGCTCTTCCAGTACCTCAGCGAGACGGCTGATGAAGCGCAGGTGCGGTTCCCGAACGCTGACCTAGTGTTTCTGGGGGACTTCAATGGCCATCACATTGAATGGCTGGGGTCCCTCAAGACTGATCATGCGGGTAGAGCCGCCCATGCGTTCGCTCTCTCCCACGGTCTGACCCAGATGGTATGCGGGATCACCCGGATACCAGACAGGTCAGATCACGCGCCCGCTCTGCTGGATCTACTGCTGACGAGTCGCCCAGCCCAGTACAGTGTTTCGGTAGGAGCCCCACTGGGTAGTTCCGACCACTGTGTTGTTCACGCTGGCATGAAGGTGTCACCTCCTGCACGTCCTGTGCAAACGTCACGACGACTATGGCACTACTCGTCAGCGGATTGGGACGGTCTACGCGATTATTTTGCGTCCGTCCCCTGGAGCCAGCGCTGCTTTGTAGGAAAGGCTCCTTCGGATAGTGCTTCTGCTATTGCTGGCGAGATCAGTTTAGGGATGGATTATTACATCCCTTTCACTGATGTCGCCAGTATCCGCAGAGCCCGTCCCTGGTTCGGGCGAGATTGTGCCAAAGCTGTTCGACAAAAACAGTCGGCATATCGCGCCTGGATCAGGGCCCGGGCTGTGCGCGACCCAAACGTGGGCCACCTCAAAGCAGCGTACAACCGGGCCACAAAGTCGAGTAAGAGGGCCTTTAAGAGAGCGGATGCCCAGCGCGTCGCGCGGCTTGGTCAGGAGCTCACTTCCCATCCCACGGGCAGCCGTGGATTCTGGCAACTGGCCAAAGCCGTGCAATCTAACTTTTGTCAGCCCTCGCTGCCACCGCTGCGTTACCCAGATGGAACACTGGCTCACAAAGCCCAAGAGAAAGCGGATATGCTCGCAGACCTCTTTGCGGCTAATTCCCGGGTCGACGACCGTGGCCTGCAGCCCCCCGCCATCGCCAACTGTGGCCACACAATGCCTGATATTGTTATCAGGCAATGTGATGTACGGGCAGTGTTGCGGTCACTCGACACGCGGAAAGCCAGTGGCCCTGACGGCATTCCGGCGGTGGTGCTACGAAAATGTGCAGCTGAGTTGTCTCCAGTATTAACGCGTCTGTACCGCCTGTCATACTCTTCAGGGCTCGTGCCGGAGGTCTGGAAGGAGGCGAACGTACAACCGATCCCCAAGAAAGGGGATCGGTCCGATCCAGGCAACTATCGACCCATAGCTGTCACCTCAGTCATTTGCAAGGTGCTTGAGCTCCTTATAAATAAGCAGCTCATGCAATTCCTAGAGGATCACTCGCTAATCAATGATCGACAATACGGCTTCAGGCCAAAGCGATCAACGGGTGATCTTCTGGCATTCGTAACGCATGTCTGGGGTGGGGCTATGGAAAGGCACGGCGAGTCCTTGGCTATTAGCCTGGACATCGCCAAAGCCTTCGATAGGGTCTGGCATGCTTCGCTCCTTTCCAAGCTTCCGGCATATGGTCTACCTCCTCAACTGTGCAGCTGGATTGCCAGCTTTTTAAACGAGCGCCGAGTGCGGGTCCTCTGCGATGGCCAGGCTTCTCGCTTCTTGCAAGTGAATGCCGGGGTACCGCAGGGGTCCGTACTATCACCAACTCTCTTTCTTCTGCATATCAATGATATGCTATCCCTCGGGAACATTCATTGCTATGCAGATGACAGCACACTGCACGGGAGTTACTCGGTTCGTCCGACGGCGGGGCGATCTGAGATTGAGGAGGAGAGACGACGACTCGTGGCTGATCTCGACCGTAACCTCGACAGTATCTCTCAATGGGGTACCGAGAACCTGGTCGAGTTCAATGCCCGCAAAACACAGGCGTGTGCATTTACTGCGAAGAAATCCCCTTTCCTTCCCCTACCCTCTCTTCAGAATGCATTATTACCAATGAAGGACAACCTTGATATCCTTGGCATAGACGTTCGTCGAGAGCTCAATAATAAAAACTACATCGAAAGATGTATAGGGCTAGCTTCGCGGAAACTAGGAATACTGAATAAGGTAAAGAGATTCTTTACACCGGACCAGAGGTGTCTGCTGTACAAGACGCAGATTAGACCCTGCGTCGAATACTGCTCTCACCTCTGGGACGGCTCCGCGAAGTATCTGCTGGACGCTCTCGACGCTATGCAGCGACGGGCTATCCGTATTATTGGTTGTCCGGAGGTAACGGGAAGCCTTGAGCCGCTAGCTCAGCGCCGAACAATAGCTTCCTTGGCCGCATTCTACCGTATTTACCACGGCGAGTGTTCTGAAGAGCTCTTCAATCTGATCCCACCCTCTTCCTTCCGATCCCGAACGACTCGTGCCGGGCAGAGATGCCACCCCCACACAGTGGATAGCATGTTCGCGAGAACCGAACGTTTTAAACGTTCGTTTCTCTGCCGAACGATAGTGGCCTGGAACGCCCTGCCTGTGCACGTGTTTCCTCCCACATATAATCCTGGGTTCTTTAAGCGGAGCGTGAAGAGGCACATCAGTAGGTCGTCAAGTTGAGGGCCACTCTCAATAGTAATGTGTGCTGTGAGAGTGGCCCACAATCGCTAGACGTCGTCACGACTTACCACCAGGCGGGCGGCGTCAATTTGGCGAACCAAATATAAAAAAAAAAAAAAAAAAAAAAAAAAAGTCTTGAATCTCATGCATCATATCATCATCCACTGAGCCTTTTTCCAACTGTCAGCCTAGTATTTTCCGTGAACTGACTGCTATAATCTGACCTCCACAACCCATGGGCGACGTACTCGATGGACCTCCAAGTTTTGACCTCATCTCAAAAGTGGGCGATGGACCTCATTTTTAGGTGTCGATCGACCTCCTTAAAAATATAATAATCTAAGGCGCACTGGACCTCGATTTTATGATCGCTTGGACCTCCAAATTTAAATATATCAAAATAGTGCGCGTACGGCCTCTTTTTCATTCTTGCTTCGACCTCCAGATAAATATGAGATCACTTTTTATTATTTCTTTGTTTTTTATTCAGAAACGGTAGTTATGATGAAAATTTATTTATTTTTATTTTATTCTGTTGAACTGGACATTAAGAAAAATGAAATGTAATGATGAAATTGGTTATTCAGATTATATAAATAATTAGGTAGCGACAAATAGTGTTCCGCAGAAAAAGTACCTACATGGGCGAAAACACGAGGAATGGGACGGAGGCCATTTACCTGATGAAATTTTGTAGGTAGGTGTGGATAACATTGTGCCTTTCCATCACGATTAGTTTTTATTGTATAGGTAGATTATGGAAACCACTTAAAAGTTTACATAAAAATAAACATAAATCAATAAATTTGGTGGTATTTTGCTAGTCATAAAACATAATAATGATATCTAACAACTTAGCTTTATTATTTGTCCTCATTTTATAAAAAAAATATTGTAGTATTTAACTTGTGATTTATATACAAACATTATTTTAATAATACTCATAATATTATATACCTACATTTCTTTATATTTACAAACACGATCATTGTGGTTATTTAAAAAGTGTTTTTTTTACATTTATAATACTTAGCTATTTTATATTTACAAAGTTAGTCAAAAATGCAACATTACCGGTTTTACCGTTCAAATTTTGTGGTCAAATATCGTACATTGCCGCCATGGAAACCGCTAGTGTAGCAAACGCTTACTAGTAGGCAATAATTGGCTGGTAGGGATACTTGCATTGAATGCATTTACATAGGGTATAAGAATTAATGTATCATTTAATTATAATGCCAGTAAATAACAGTGTTTTATTTGACTTTACTAAGAATATCTAAGTAGCTTTATGTTATTTTATTCTTAATAATAGAGTTAATTTCATTAACAATAAGACTGATGCATTTGATTACGATTTAAAGCTTACCTTAGGCATAGAATAGGGAATAGTACTTACATACAGAACTTGCACTCCGGCGTTAATTAAAGCACATTCTTTTGTTTACAGAGAACATAATTCGAACGTTAGGGTTGTCAGGAAAGAACCAGCATAATTTTACCAATAATTATGACGTTAATGCAGCAATATCAACTCTATGGTCAATCCCGTATCACAAACAAGAGACAACCCTTACTGACTTAACTTAAAGTTGTCGCTGACGTCACGTATTTTTTTGCGATTGTTAGGCGAGTGACATAGGCCTGCCGAGGTCCTACCGAGAATAATTTCTGCGGAGGTCCAAACTTGGAGGTCCATCGAGTACGTCGTCACCAATTAAGGTGATTTAAATGCACAGCAAAAACTTATCGCCCCTCAATTTATAAGCAGCAGATAAACTGTTTTTACTGTTTTAAATAGAAATAATTAAAAATATATATCAATAGTGTGTTGTATTTTTTCTTCAAATGCGTCAAAAAAAGATGTTTAACGTACAAAAAATATGAAATATTCTGATTGCGCAGCAATACCTAATAAAGTCTTAGGGCGATCTAACTTGGATGGGTTAGGTTAGCTAAGAATTCTTAAATAAATAGCATGCGTTAAATTGCTGCTAAAATTAATATATTTTGAGGCAATTATTTGCTACGCAATCAGTATTTTTGCTAACGAAATGGATTTTTTTTAGTACACACCGAAGGTTTTTTGATTAACAGTTAAATACTACCCGATATTTACTAGGATGTGGTAGATGCGTGATTATAGGGTTAATACAAATTGTTATAGTGACATGTTGAAAACGTCAGTTAGTAAGTAAGTACTCGTATATAGGTAATAAAAAAAGAACTTCTCCATGAACATTTGCTAAAATTTCCGTAAATGAAAAATTGTTCCGATATGAGAACGTAAACAATAATTACTCAAGTACTTACATAATTACTGTTAGGTACCTATATAATATATAATTTTGGCCTTGAACTTCGTAGTAGTAGATCTACTCTATTATCCTATTAATAACCAAAATGAAGTTCGCAGCCTTCGATGACACCGATTCAGTACTAAAAACACTTTACTGTAACTACGTAGCGTAATCCCGCGTAATCGATAGATTGTATAATAATAAGCAGGTACTTTGATTCAATATACTTTGCAGGGCTCGTGGCTTAGTGGTAACCGAGTAAGTTACTTAACACATTGCAAAGGTTAAGCAACATCTAGCCAGACCGGTCTTAGGATGGGTGACCATGTCTTAAGACATGGAGTATTGATACCTAGTGTGGCAGCGTTCAGCCCAAGCCAATAACCAAAAGAGCCAGTGTGAATGTGGCTTGTCACCACAAACAATGAGCTACATGTTGTCGTGTCCGGGTAGCCCAGAGTCCTGTACCTATGGCCTATATGAAGCCAGGCCAAATGCGATTGATGTCGCAGAGCACTGGGCCAAGGTCATTTAGTAAAAATAACGTGTTGTCCATCGACACACGAAAAAAAGAAGGCATTGAGACCTGTCGGTGCAGGTCGGAGAGCACGTTAAGCTGTCGTTCCCAATTGTCATACGAACATATATGGCAGTCGTTACGGGTATGTGTATGTTGGGCTCTAAAAAGAAATCCGATCCGTCTAACTATAGTATTCCGATATCGCCCATGCGTTGTGGAGGTCAGGTGGTAGTTCCTTCACAGAAAATATCGAAGTTCAGTCGCATCTAGACTGGAAAGCCAATTGATGCTGTCAAGACTGGAAAGCTGGATGATTATATGACCTATTTTGGGGATTGAACCCTGGACCTATGTTAGCAGTCTGACGCAGATAGTACCTACTATCTGCGTCAGACTGCTAACCAACAACAGAACAGAACAGAACTTTGACTACCTCTTAAATGTACCTACATTTAAGAGGTAGTCAAAGTTCTGTTCCGCGAAAGTGGCCCACCGCAAGTAAAACCACTAGTCACAAGGCTACTAGTAACTCCACTATCTTTTGATAACGCTGATAAGCGTTAGGCATTACAATTTTAGATAAAAATATTTATGTTTAAATGCATATTGATATAGATATCACCTGTGATGTAACCATAAACAAATAGATGTGACATAGTTACCAAAGCCATTGGTACCAAAACATACATACAATGACGCCGTTTTTCTGCTGGGGTAGGCAGACACTATGAAATTCCATTTGCTACGTACGTATTTCCATTCCTAAACCTAATTCGACCCTTACCAGCCTGTTCATTAGTGTGAATACTAATGAACAGGCTGGTAAAGGTCTACACTCGATTTATGTATAATATTATATACATAGGTACATGGCCAAAAATAAATATAAATTAGAGTCTTACTCTAGTAGGCCCACATTTCACTGGTCTCTACTAGTTCTATTAGCAAACCAGGTTATTGATATTTCCGGGCACCTAAGTTATATTTGCCAGAGCCTCATCCGTCTGTCAGTTAAGGATGCCATGGACACTGGAGATGTAAGCAGGTTAGTTTGCACTAGACAAACTAATGCCACCAGGAATGTAGTGTAACAAGAATTTGTTATCCATTAAAGGGTACAGGGAGGCAATAATCATTTGTCAATCAATCAGGCTTTGTAGTCTTAACTGCTCGCGGCCGAACTTCGATATTTTCCGTGAAGCGACTGCCATCTGATATATTCAGGTGACATATTCAGGTGACATATTCTGACAAATCCAAGTGGTCTAACTACAGAACTTCGATAAGTTCTGTAGTTAGACCACTTGGATTTTATTTCAAGGCACCAAATACCAGTAACGACTGCCATAGATGTTCACAGCGATGCAATAATAAGAATCTAAATTGCTCTTGCTTTTCAGATACCCCGAATCAGGACACGATTCCTTTCCTGATAACAGGTTAGAGGCGTCCTATCACTGTAGCTACATGTTATAAATACACGCAAAATCACTTATTTGTCACGGAAAGGGAAGACAGACAGACAGAGGTATTCATTACGCCCACATTTCGCTAGACACTTTGTTCTCAAGTTATAGAGGGTTATTTAGTTAGGCTATTGCAATTTCATGTGAGTTTTGATTATTTTTAACAGACTTCCAAAGAAGGAGGTCCTCAATTAATTCCACTATACTTATGTTTGTTTGTTTTTTATGTTTATACCTCATAAACTCATAATTATAACTTACGATGGTGAACAGATGGTCCCATTCCGGTAATTTCGAGTCGGTATTTGTAAGTCTCACGCTTGTCAGCAGGCGCACCGCACAAACATGACTTTCATCCTATAGATGTTTATAACTCTTAGGATATTTACCATCAATTTTAATTCTAATACCACAAGGTATTGGAAAAAAAAAATTTAGTGTACAAACTCTAGACGACGTAAAGTAACAGGTAATTTTGTGAAATTTTATCCAATAAATCATGTAATATCACAGTTTGCACAAACATATTTTTTTAGTGCGTTGATACCAGTGAACGGATGGATTGAGTATCCATCCGTTCACTCATAGAATAAATATAATATTTTATGAGCAGAGCGAGTATGTAGTAGTAACGCCGTAATATATTAATTTACGGAACCAAATTTTAATGTGCTTACTGCAGGTGGTTTAATTCAGTAATTAATCCACCTGCATAATTAACACCGAACTGTTATGAGCTACCAACTATTGATTAAACCTTAATACGATAAACTGAGCACCTACCCATGTACACCTAATTGAAAATTTGTGCTAAATATTCGATGAATATTTCTGGCTCGCTCATAGAATAGCAAATAACGTGAAGTTAAGGTAATTAACTAAGTAAGTACATTTGACTAATCATACATGTTGGGATGGTCAACAATCATATCATAATATCATGTATGTATAATTTACATACATACATTTAACATACACATTAACTTTGCGAGGGTTCTATTTAGAAAATAGGGTAATATGCAGAATTACTTTACTTCCAAATTGTTCCCTAAAGAATAAGTAAAGGTAAACTAACTCGTAAATTAATTTTATCGGTGAAGGTTTGTCATTAACACAGGGGATATTTAGAAAGTTAAAAAGTAACCGTCATAATATTAATGAGATGAAACATAAACATACAAAGCGAAACCTTATAATTGACACAAACATTTTCATACAGAATATACATAAATTGACACTTTGTACCCCGATAATGTGTTCTTGTAGAAATTGAGAACGAGAATGCTATAGCCATGGAATCAGGTAGTAAGTAACTCATAATGAACACGGCTTTTCAACTGACATCTAAAAAAGGAGGAAGTTTTCAATTCAACTGTATGTTTTCTTTTTGTTTGTTACCCATATCTGTGGACTGTGTGAACCAATTTTAATACTTTGTTTTGTTGAAGGCTACTACTTCCCAATCCCATTTCGGTAATTTGAAGTTGGTTATTGTGTCAATTTTTAAACCGACTTAAAAAAAGGAGGTTTCCAATTCGACCGTATGTATTTTTACTTCGTTACTTTCGTACAAATACAACAGATTTCCTCAGTAAAAGTTCTTCAAACGAAATATCAATATAAATCGACATGGAGACAGGATTTACCAAGGCCAAATAATATGCCCAAAATCGACACATGTATAAACAAATTGTTCGGAGTTTTAATACTCGTAAGTACTATTACATTCAGGCACTACACAGTACATGTAATATTTGTAATAAGACGGATTCATTTTTAACCCAAAGAGAATATAATCACTACGTTTTAATCAAGGAAAACCGAGGAACAATAACATTCTCAAACACCTGTGAATCACATTTTGATATGTTTTGCAACCTGTGACGTCACCCAAGGCGCCATGACAGATTGGAGCGTTTTCGTTACAAATTTAAACACATTTTCTAAATCGGAAAAAATGATTGTTTTAAATGATAAATGACTATATAGATTCAAAACTAGGTTCGATTCCGGGTCGAATCAAATTATTTGTGTGATCCACAAAAGTTTGTTTCGGACTTTGGGTGTTTTCTATGTATAATATGTATATATTTTGATATATAATATAAGTATGTTTATCAGTCGTCTAGATCCCATAGCAAAATCTTATATTATCTTAATTTGGGCTAGGTGACGTTGTGTGAGAATGTCCAAAAATATTTATTTATTTATAAATATTTACTAATTATATACTAACTTTTGCAGGCTAATCTTGTACTACGAGAACTAAATAACTTAAATAGGTAAGTACCCCCAAACTCCGATACAAGGGGTTTGATGAGGATGCATGGTGCCACATTTGAATTTTTTTCTCATTTTGATGTTACCTGATTTTTAATGCATATTTCTAGTATACCCATAGTATACCTACTATAGACAATTTCTGAGTTATTTTCGTTCTTTGTCAGGACACAAAATCAATAGATTTTTCAATGCCAATCAATCAATCTTGTTCGACTAATGAAGCGAAATTATTGTCTACAAAGTCTTCTAAGACTCACGTCTAATTTAAAATCATTGTAAGTACCCGTGATAGGGGCTAACAAGGGCTAATGTTGTTAAAGTATTTGTTCGAGATGGCAGTGAGGGAACATTAAAGAAATAAGTGCATCGTTTTGTCGCCCGTGTGGAACCATTTCTCATTTCCAATACCTACGTGTACACATTAACAGATTACATTAAAAAAGTTAATACGAGTATGAACCTTGTTTCTTTTTAGCTTGCGACCTATTTCGTAGGACCAACAAAATTAGTTAGATACTGTCACAATGTGGGTGTACAACACACATCTGTTTACCCCTTGGGAATCTTATACATATTTTAATACTTCTTTAAACTTTCGCGTTTTGTACACATTATAAACTTAAGACTAACGGGTCTTTTACGCGATTATTGAGATATATACATACCTCTTTATTACCCGACGTTTCGGCCCTGTTACAAGAGCCGTGGTCACGGGTGGACTGGCTTCAGCTCATCGTCGTCTTCGTGAAGTGCGGGTTTGTTCAACTACCCTCACTTCGTTGTCACTAACTAACTAACTTTTAATAATTGTATTAAAAAAAAAACAAACAACAAAAAAATAATTTCCGAGTCTAGCTGTTCACGCGTGATGTCGTGAACGCATGACCATATCAGTGAAACCTTAGTTCCGTCCGACACATTACCGCTACCGGCACAGTTCAGTAGGTATCAGTGCAAAATATTCTTTCAAATTTTCTATGAACATGTCAGAGTCAGTGTCAGTGTCAGTGATGACCGAGTCGTATTTGACACTGACATGTGACAAAATTAGTAGAATAATATTTGGTGCAGATAAATCACTGATACTGAACTGTACCGGAGGCTTCACTGATATGTGTGAATCGACCTTAAAACTGATTTTAATAATGTTCTAGTATAGGTTTTATATAGTCGCAGAGCCCGTCCCTGGTTCGGGCGAGATTGTGCCAAAGCTGTTCGACAAAAACAGTCGGCATATCGCGCCTGGACCAGGGCCCGGGCTGTGCGCGACCCAAACGTGGGCCACCTCAAAACAGCATACAACCGGGCCACAAAATCCAGCAAGAGGGCCTTTAAGATAGCGGATGCCCAGCGCATCGCGCGGTTTGGTCAGGAGCTCACTTCCCATCCCACGGGCAGCCGTGGATACTGGCAACTGGCCAAAGCCGTGCAATCTAACTTCTGTCAGCCCTCGCTGCCACCGCTGCGTTACCCGGATGGAACACTGGCTCACAAAGCCCAAGAGAAAGCGGATATGCTCGCAGACCTCTTTGCGGCTAATTCCTGGGTCGACGACCGTGGCCTGCAGCCCCCCGCCATCGCCAACTGTGGCCACACTATGCCTGACATTGTACTCAGGCAATGCGATGTACGGGCAGTGCTGCGATCACTCGACACGCGGAAAGCCAGTGGCCCTGACGGCATTCCGGCGGTGGTACTACGGAAATGCGCAGCTGAGTTGTCTCCTGTACTAACTCGTCTGTACCGCCTGTCTTACTCCACAGGAATCGTGCCGGAGGTCTGGAAAGAGGCGAACGTACAACCGATCCCCGAGAAAGGGGATCGGTCTGATCCAGGCAACTATCGACCCATAGCTGTCACCTCAGTCATCTGCAAGGTGTTTGAGCTCCTCATCAACAAGCAGCTCATGCGATACCTCGAAGATCACTCGCTACTAAATGATCGGCAATACGGCTTCAGGCCAAAACGATCAACGGGTGATCTTCTGGCATTCGTAACGCATGTCTGGGGTGAGGCTATGGAAAGGCACGGCGAGTCCTTGGCGATTAGCCTGGACATCGCCAAAGCCTTCGATAGAGTCTGGCATGCTTCGCTCCTTTCCAAGCTTATATATATGGTCTACCTCCTCAACTGTGCAGCTGGATGGCCAGCTTTCTGAACGAACGCCGAATGCGGGTCCTCTGCGATGGCCAGGCTTGTCGCTTTTTGCAAGTGAATGCCGGGGTACCGCAGGGGTCCGTGCTGTCACCAACTCTCTTCCTTCTGCATATCAATGATATGCTATCCCTCGGGAGCATTCATTGCTATGCAGATGACAGCACATTGCACGGGAGCTACTGAGCTCGTCCGGCGGCAGGGCGGTTGGAGATTGAGGAGGATAGAC
>OY748286.1:16428103-16666620 GCA_963556515.1 Nudaria mundana | reverse complement strand
GCTCTTCAATCTGATCCCACCCTCTTCCTTCCGATCCCGAACAACGCGTGCCGGGCAGAGATGCCACTCCCACACAGTGGATAGCATGTTCGCGACAACCGAGCATTTTAAATGTTCGTTTTTCTGCCGAACGATAGTGGCCTGGAACGCCATGCCTGTGCACGTGTTTCCTCCCACATATAATCCTGGGTTCTTTAAGCGGAGCGTGAAGAGGCACATCAGTAGGAGGCACGTCAAGTTGAGGGCCACTCTCTATAGTATTGTGTGCTGTGAGAGTGGCCCACAATCGCTAGACGTCATCACGACTTACCACCAGGCGGGCGGCGTCAATTTGGCGAACCCAATATAAAAAAAAAAAGTCAATAAAACATCGTATTTACAACAAAAATGAGACTAGTATCGATGACATTGAAACTTTATCGAATGACATACAAACGATGATTCACTGTGATGTATCATCCTCTATTCGTGCATGTCGAATCATTATTAATACATATACCCACAGTTACTTAGGTACCTACCTATAACGCTATGTATCATTCTTAACATTAATACGAGTACTTACCTAAACTGTATATTAAGTATATAATACTAGTGGTCGCCCGCGACTTCGTCCGCGTGGTAATTTGGATTTTTTCCCGTTCCCGTCGCGCCGCGTCATATTTTGAACAATTCACACAATTTCTTTATAAATTGTAGCCTATGTGTTATTCTGATGTATAAGCTATATTATTGTAAAGTTTCATTAAAATCCATTCAGTAGTTTTTACGTGAAAGAGTAACAAACATCCATCCATCCATCCATACATACATACATACATACTTACATACTCACAAACTTTCACGTTTATAATATTAACTAGCTGACCCGGCAAACGTTGTTTTGCTTTAGGGGTGGACTACCCTTAACATTTAGGGGGATGAAAAATAGATGTTGTCCGAGTCTCAGACCTACCCAATATGCACACAAATTTCAAGAGAATCGGTCAAGCCGTTTCGGAGGAGTATGGCAACGAAAACTGTGACACGAGAATTTTATATATTAGATAGGAAGTAGGATTTACCTACAACATACCTACGTAGAGGCTAGGTCGAAAAGTAAAAATACTGACATCTCGGAATATTAACTAAGCAAATCAGTCACAGTGGTCACAGTATAAAGTGAGCTAAATTACAGATATTAGGTACCTACTGTGTCATGTGACCAGCAGCGGCTGCGGACTCCAGCAACTTCAGTCGCGTTTCTATTGTTCAACGTACGTTTTATTGTCGCTCGGTTTTTATTGATCGTACCGTGATATTAGGTAGTCGCTATACAATATTCTTCGCCACTAGTTCCACTTTCAAGGAATTTGAAAATAATGGAACTAGTAGTTACAAAATTT
The DNA here is from genome assembly GCA_963556515.1 of Nudaria mundana. NCBI lineage: Eukaryota > Metazoa > Arthropoda > Insecta > Lepidoptera > Erebidae > Nudaria > Nudaria mundana. Next base: position 16,665,235 of record OY748286.1, on the reverse strand, counting down.
CTTACTAGTAGGAACTGTTAATGGAACTAGTGGCAATGAAGCTTATGGGGCTGGACTATGCCTAGCAGTGTGCGTCAAATGGGATGAGATGGTGATGATGACTTTCTGAGATAAGCGCGTTCAACGAAACAAACTCAAGCTTAAATTGATATTCAGTACGTGAAGATAATTTATATCCTCAAATGAAACCATATAAATGAAAACCCCGAGCCCGGATAAACGTTTAAACGATTTGCATACTCCATTTACAGCGTATATCGTTGTCAAAGCGGTAACTTAATCAACCTGCTAGGGTTCGTTACTGGCAGAAGCAAACTAGTTAATACTCGTATTAATCTGCCAGCACAGAGTAGTACAAAGAAAACAGAGAGTTTTGTATTCTATCTGCCAGTACAAAAGCTAACGTTAATGTAAAATAAATATACGGTATAGGGTACATACCTCTCTTATACATAAATATACATTTTTAGATCAAAATACAACTAAGTAGGTTTGTTTTATTTAAAAAGATGTTGGTAAAGAGATAAATTCCCTTGTACGAATTTCATATTTTGTGTTTTACTGCGATGATTTTAATGCGATGGAATTTTTTACGTGGATGGGTATGAATTTAATCAAGCCACATAATAATATTTTATTCATAAAATAACACAATGAATGTGGCTTCATCTGTCACCTGACAAAATGACATTGTTGCATTAGATTTTGATTATGTACTGTGTTAGACTGTAATATCCTTGTACGATGTTATGAATATGCAGCAACGTATCTCGTGTCATTTGTAGTTCTGATCTTCCTGTGGGTGGGTAATCGTATTGTACCTATATGCATATGAAAATAATTAATATCATATGACTACTTATTCCTGATAATTATATACGTACTATAACTGACTCAAAGTCCTCGAATTGCAGAGATTGTCGGTATCGGTTCGGGCGTTGGTGTTTTCGGATTAAAAATTGGTTATTGATTTTCTACTGTACCTATACATGGTGCACGGTAACAGCATTAGTTTTGCATCGTATAACCCGAAACTAACAAACCTACAGACAAAATGTTACTGCTTACTCCTACTCCCTCTAGGATATTGGCATGATTTTGTAAGTATAGTTCATATTTAATACGTAACCTTTAAAACAATATTCGAGCGTCAATTTTCCCAAAATCGGCTGCACTGAGCAATTAATCACCTTCACGTTACGGACGCCTATGATTTACAGCGTGATACATATTATATCGGCTGCCGGCGGCGAAATTGGAGGCTAATTTGATGAACAACAGGTGGGTTTAACCCTCGACTAAAACGTCATTATCTAAGTTAGGTTAACTAGATATTGTACTATGTTCGAACCAACTAGCACAGAGAGGGTAACAGCTATTATTGTACTATGTTCGAACCAACTAGCACAGAGAGGGTAACAGCTATGTACGCGAATTGTTTTATGGGTGTATAGAACTATAAAGATGTAAAAGAACTACTGAACAAATGTTAATAGAACTTTGGAATAATATAGCTAAAACATCAGAATAACATTTAGGTTATTTTTTATCCCTGTAATACACGATAACCGTTGTAAAGCAGACGAGAAAACGGGCGGAGCCGCGGACATCAACTAGCATATACATTCTATATTTAAAAATCATAAATTAAACTACATGGTCATCGAAATAAAACTTAACCTAATTGATAAAAACCTTAATTGCATGAAATAAAGGTAAAAATATTTTTTGTTAACAGTATTGTGTGTCTATCAAACGCTATAATAGGGGCAATGACGTCACATAGGGGCTTGGTCGTCCCTGAATTGAATATGTGGATAAATTTATTTATGACGTAATGGAATTGAAGTTTGAATTGAAGACAATGTCTACAAGACAATGAGGGCACTTGTATTTATAATGTTAGTACAAATATTGGTGGACTCCACCCGTCTGGAGTGCTTATGCTTGAGTGAGGGTCTGAAACACAGGCGTGTTATAAAACCTATATCAGTTCACATTATAATATAAGACAGACTACATTATATCTACGCCAATATTTTTTTAAGAATAATTACGTGATAGCATTAACACTGAAGGCTAATACTACAAATTATATTATACATAATACAGATTGTCTTCTGTGGCATTCATTGGCCCTAATATCACACTAAAATAGACATTAAGATTATGACATCTTAATGTTTTCGATGTGGTTTTTTGTATATTTTTGTCGTTGGACAATATCTTTACCTCCTACTATTTGATTTTAACAAAACAGAGACTAGCTTAAGGTGGGCGTCGGATGTTTGCAGCATGCGGCACGCGACAACTGCGACAAGGCGAAATCGACATTGTCAATCTACTCGTTGTACAACGAGTAGACTTCTTCCTTACGAACGAGTAGACAACGAGTAGATTGGCGATGTCGTCGCTTTGTCGCCAGATGTCGCGTGCCGTATGCTGCAACCATCCGACGCCTACCTTTAGCTGAAAACCGATCAGTATCTTTGGAGGTTTAGTTTGTAGGTTACATAAGATTTCTACAGTTTTATTATTTTCATTGGAAGTCTATCGCGGTAATGTACTATATATAGGTACTGTACTGAACATTTAAAGTTCCCGGTTAGCGACAATAGGCTCGTCCACTATTATATGCGACTAATAAAGTAACAGATGCCTCTGTGAACGACTTCGGGAAAGTACGTAAGCAGTTTCTTTTTTTTTATATGGAACCGCTGGAAAAAGATTAGTGCCTATCCAGCAAGTGTATTGTCTTACAGATATTTGATTACTAGTACAATTAAGTTCGATATTTGCGTAGACATTAATTCCATGGTAACGGGTTTGTTATATGATTATCCGTAACTTTACTTAAAACAATGATTTTTCTAGAAATAATTGTTTTAGGTAAAATGGCGATTTGATGATTTTTCAAACTGAAAGCGCACAACTGATTTCGGTAAAATTTAAATGAGACCAACTCAAGCCCTATCTAATAAAAATATAATCAATCTACTAACCGCATCCTTAAACGAAAGATATAGGCCTCGCTTCTTTGGGAGACAGTAAACTTATCATGATTACGGTTCACGTGACTTTTATTTTTATGGGTAGTACTTTTATTACCTTTAAGATCGAGTGTTGTCAGACGAGTCGATAAATATATTGGGTTTCTTCGAAGAAACAACTGCCATTCACGTTTATAAATATTGTGGGTATCTTATCAGTATGTTGTTACAAAGCAATGTTAGTGTCGTTGCTCACCTGCCCCAACCACAACCACAAAACGCCGCTGCCGGCCATATTTTCTGTAGTTTGCATAGGTACATTTTGTATGGTCGCCACACGCTTCAAATTAGTTCAACTCGTCACCGCCCGCTTCTTGTGGCTAGCATCATCCACTAAACGCCGACACATGCGATTCCCCACCCCTCTCTCCAACATATTCAAAGAAGAAGCTCAATTAAACATTCATTATGATACTGCGAGTTTCTGCCACCGACCGCAGGTGACTGTCGCGTACACACAAAGCAACCGCATTTCGGACCTGCGCTGCGGTCCTTGGACATTCCGCTTGCAGATTCCAACCATTTTTGCAGAGTTTGTGTTAATTGGGTCACGTGACCGACTCTCTCTACGATATCATTGGTGGAATAAGTCGGTCGACTTTAGTTGACACTGCCATTGCTCATAATGCTGAGAACATTGATTGTGCGATTATATACATGATAATGTATTAGGAAGTCCTCGACTTCGTTCAAGTAAAATCTTAAACGCGCCAAATACACAAGAACACGGTTTTGCAACATATTTCATTGCTTCAACCAAAAGAGAAGTATTTATTTCAATTCAAACCATCAAACCAGCATTATAGTACGTAAAAGAAAATGTTGTCTTCCTAAAAGTTTAAAAACTTAAAGCGCATAAAGTAGGGTGTTACTTTGTTTAAAATACGAGTTTCCTTAGATTACTTAATGCACTTATAAGAGTACATTAAACTACCCACAGAGCTTCTCTAGGGTAACTTTTATTTTATATTTACGCAAGGTTGAGAGCCAAGAGCGTAATGAAAGTTTCCTTCACCTCACTATATTGTTGGCAGTTTTACAAAATGTGTTGTCTTTAATTTTATAAAATGGAAGGAAATTATCTGGTTTATCCTTTAAACGGCTGAACTTCAATATTTTCTGTGAAGCGTATCAAAGTTCCGAGGTTAGACCGGTCGGATTTTGGTTTTAGGGCTCCAACCACCCCTAACGACTGCCATAAATGTTTGTATTAGTCCAGTCATTATAGTAAGTTCACCTCGGAATTCGAGATACCCAGCTGTAAGTCTGTAAATACTTGTATATTGACACCCTAAAAGTTGTCTCAAAACCTACATATGGTAGGGTGTACGCAACTATTAAATTTCAAGGTTAAAGGTCACAAAAATCGGTTTTTTTTTCGCTTTTTTTTAAATATCTCATTTCCTATGGCTATTTGTATGAATTATCAATATTGTAGAATACAAAATTCTCTACAAATTTTGTTTCAAAAATTTTTTTATACGGTGATCCGTTTTCGAGATAGAGGGCGGAGAGCGCGCGGTCACAGCATCACTATAAACTATCGATAAATCAATGATTATAAATATTTGTCAATTTTTATTAACTATTATATTATATTTTATCATTTTCCCCGGTAGTGTTCTATCGAGATTTTTATTACCAATTGACACTCGTAATTCGAGTGAAGAATAAAAGTATATACTTATACTAGCAGACGCTCGCTTGACAAATTATATACACAAAAATCTTCCTCGAGAACCACTCTATCCATTGGTGATTGTAATCTAAGTACCTATAAGTACATACGGAACGGGCGACTTTGTTTTATTCTATGTTATGATGTAGTTATTATTTATCTATTTATCATGGTCCCGCCCGGCAATATCTTAGGGTCCCATGCCTAGACCGATCATGGAGAAGTGGTTGCAGAGGCGACACGGTGACCTCACGTGCACGGATGCTTTGGTGAGTATCTGCACTGCACCGCATCCATCGTGAGATCACACCCCAGTGTCAACAGCGCTGGGACCACATCGTGGGTCAGTGTGGATACTTCTTCACTGGAAACCATGTTACGAGCTATGGTCTCCAGCGGGAGCAATTGGAATGGGGCCGTATCCTTCTGCGAGCTGGTTGTAATGGCGAAGGACGCAGTCTAAAGCGAGAAACAGCGTACTCTTCCCGCTGAGTTTCGAAGTCTGCGCCCAGGGCACCGCAGACTCATTTACACACAAGACCATCTACCTTAATGATCGGAAAATGTAAAAAATATAAAATCTATATAAAAAGAAAAGTTCTCTATTAGGTTTAATCAGTAGGTACCCAATGTATTTTAAATTATATATTTATGTTCGTGAACTATTATGGATAAGGTTTTAAATTGAAAAACAGAAATAAAATAAGTATAAGTGTTAATTGAGCGAAGCGAAGCTCTATCTTAGACGACAAGTGTAAATAGGTTGTGTGCCAACTCCTCCGAAACACCTCGACCAATTTTGACCAGATTTGGCATGCTGGTCGACATCATACCCGGGAGTGCATATCTCTGAAATCATGAAAATAGAGCATAAAAAAAATTAAGAAAATTTGCTCTGCTCAACATTTGCAATTAGTAGCATGCATTGCATACCTAGTTTTATACGGATAACCAGGTATCTACTCGTTTAATTATAAGTGTTAATTTGTAAAAAAAAAACAATTATTATATTGGTACCCACTTAATAATTATTAAATTGAACGCGAAACTCTAAATCCTTAATATTATCATCACTAATGCACTATAGTAAATACCATGTACCTAACTAATGTTTGTTTACATATAGCATTAGCGAAAGAGTTAAATTAACCACAAAATGTTTAGATTTTTATGGTAAACTTGATTCTACTATAATCTAGGTAGGTACTCCTTTGTTATATTAAATTACTTTTCGAGGTACTCTTATATTATATCACATGATAAAACTTACCGAATTCAAAACATTTCACACGAAAACTCACAACAAACAAAATGCACTGCAAACAAACAGGTTACGACATGTGATTACGCACGTGGACGCGGCCAAATGTCATCGTCGCTTGGATGTCATTTATCGCACCGAACACACCCGAGCACAGCGCGGAAACTCCCTCCCGAATGCAGTTTCGGTTTCGGTCATAGTTTCGGCAGGTTTGCTGCCGAAACCGAAACATAACCGAAACTCGTTTTTTTGCCGAAACTCGACCGAAACCGAACATTCGGTCGGACACTAATGAAAATACATATATCTATTTTAAATCTGTATGTAGTTTTCTTACAAAAAAAAAAAAATTCAAAACTTCGATGATAATATTTTCAAAAAGTTTAGTAAAAACTACACTACCTCTTCATATATCATTTGATCCGATACCATCTATACACACCTAGTATAAAACAAAGTCGCTTTTCCTGTCTGTCTGTCCCTATGTATGCTTAGATCTTTAAAATTACGCAACGGATTTTGATGCGGTTTTTTTAAATAGATAGAGTGATTCAACAGAAAGGTTTTAATGTATAATACATATATGACATACTAGAGTAATACCGATTATTTTAGAGGTTTCTAATGTAATGTCGTAAATAAACACATTTTTGCGCTTTCATTGCAAACGCTGACGAAACCCTACGAGACAGATCAAAATAAAGTATTACAGTATTGTACACCATAGAAAGGTCTACAAAAAAGTCCGCGATAGTATATGTGTATCTCTTAAGGATAACTCACAGTAACCATTTTTATCTTTTATAAATGACAAAAAAAATAATGTGTCATTTGCCAAGCTATTTTTACCAATGCAGTATTATTCCTTATCTAATTGAATACTTTACATACGTTGTGCATTTAATGTAGACCAAAATTGCCATTCAAACTATATAATTTGGACGAATGACTTAAGAGATATCTCGTGATGGAAAAAAAATACGAGCGCGGCGACGCAACCGGGCTGTGGCCAATGACGGCAGTGAACACACAGAGATTTTAAGCAATACAGCATAATTCCCTATCCAATTAAGTACCTTAAATACATTTTGATCAATATGGCCCTTTACAGCATGTAATTTAAATGAATATTTTCGAAGATATTACAGATTAATAGGTTATATCATAGGCTTTTTCATTAAAAATTCATTTTCATTCATTCAGTTCGTTCGACATTTTTTTCGAAATTCATAGTAGGTACCTTGGTTGGATAGGAATTAGAATAAAACAATAGAATTATAGCCAAAAAGCGGTTTAAAGTAATGTAGGTATTTAAGTTCAAAAAAGAACTGAATAGGATAGGTATAAAGTCATATCTGAAAGACGTCGTCGTTCAAACATAGGTCGTAGTACAGGGAGGGAATGCCCAAAGAGCACGTTCAGCTAGAGACGAAGATTCGTCAAGGGAATGTGAGGCTCGGCTCAGCCAGCTTCGGGCTAGATATAGAGCTGAAGGAGTAAGAGAATCCTCAGTTGAGCGTGAGGCTCGCTGCAGCCAAGATCGGGAAAGTCATAGTGTTCGGAGAGCCAGAGAATCGTCTGTCGAGCTTGAGGCTCGCCTGAGCCAGGATAGGGTTAAGCATCGATTACAGAGAGCCAAACTAATTTGTGGGTAAATAAAGAAAATTCTGCCATGAATTACGATCCATCGATTCCTTGCAAGGACGATCGATAGTATCAATTGATAGCATGTCAGTAGTGATTGAACATTGTTTGGCATTGAAATTCAAAGACGAATCTAATTCCACAATTCTAATACCACAGATAAAGACAATCATTCTACCACAGATAAAGACAATCATTCAACCAATGCAAAGCATACAAATATTTGCATTGAGATATTTGAATTTTAAGACTGACATGCTACATAGTCTACATTGCACCCGTGCGAAGCATGGGCGGGTCGCTAGTAGATTATAATCCGATACTCTTGTGATATTTGTCTATGAATTTGATTTAACTCAACGATCCGAAGTAATTCAGAGTATCTAAGGTTATAAAGTTATAACTGTTAATTCGTTCGGGTCGGTCAGACATCCGACGCAACCGATTGAATCGTATTTGGCATTTCAGAGTAGCACTGATGACGTCCAGATGTCGATCGGAACGTTTAGGCTGAATTCGGACGCCGCATATAGCATTTAATAGGAGACCGAGGCCTTAGGGTGTCAACATACAAGTATTTACAGACTTACAGCTGGGTATCTCGAATTCCGAGATTCTTACCTAATTTAAGCTTAAATGACTGGACTATATGACCACCGGGACCGACGGCTTAACGTGCTCTCCGAGGCACGGAGGGGTTTCAATGTCTTAAGAAATGGTCACCCATCTTAAGACCGGCCTGGCTAAATGTTGCTTAACCTTTGTGTTAACATAGTTGGTTAAAACTAGACAACGAGCCCCGAGTTTTTCCCTTTTATTTAACCAAATACATTCAGTTGCTGTTTGCAGAAATTCTGTTCTGTTAACCTATATTTGTTTGTACTCAATATTTCAAATTAGACGTACGCCAGACTTATATTTTTCCTTTTGACCAGTCGTAGTCAAAGGCTGAATGAACGATGAGTTCCATTCAGCTGTTGGCGTCGACTGCGTTTACTTTTTTGCAGTCACCTCGACCGAGTATCCTTTTACTCCGGCCATGAATTGAAATTTCCATTCGTATTCCATTTTTATTAATTTTATTCACGGCTATTGAAACCAGTACTTAGTTGATATTTAATAGTGATTCTCATTGGTTTCAGGCACGTAACACCGCCACCGGCTATGCTTTTGATTTTGATTCTTCATGGTGTATATTTGGAAGTTTTAACTGTAATTGTAAACACAGTTGTACCATTTGTTTAATAACAAATAAAAGAATAAAAAAGGTTCAAAAGTAAGTAATTACAAAAGGGAAAATGCCAATCAGACCCGAACCTATAACTGAAAACTGAATCAAAATCAAACTAGTAGTTTTGAAGAAAAATGGCAACATTGATTCGCACCACCAAAATCCTCTCACCCCAAACGCATAATATTCCGTCTCCGTTAGGTCGTGGGTAAAAATTTAAAATTACATGCATGCGAAGAACAATTTAAAGTCTTGACTTAACATAAAGCCAACCCACTGACGATGCTTTGGCCTAAATTAGGAGGTCAAATGCTTTTAGTATTATCTTGTACCATATAATCTGTGGTATTATATGAAAATAAAAAATTGATCACGTGTCATGTAAATAACTTTGCAAACGGGCACTGAAATACGAAATCTGCTTTCAAATTACCTACTTGACTTCGAATTGGATCTGACACTTGAATTTTAATTATTAACTTGATGTAAAGGTTGAACATTACGGGCCACGGAAAAATTTTGATGAAATTCCGTAATTCCATGACAGCTCAAAACGCAGTCTCTACAATTTTATTATCCAATTATGACAGGGAGTGATTATTATTTAGAATCAAAATTTTGGTACGTTACATAGTTTCTGTGGTGTTTAATAAAGTAAGTTACATATCGTGTCCGCCAAATAATAACACCCTCATCATCCACCGAGCATTTTCCCAAAGCAGTTGGGGTCGGCTTTCCAGTCTAACTGCGATTTGGCTGAACTTTGATATTTCACGTTAAGCGGCTGCCATCTGACCTTCAGGACTCGATAGGTATTGAAGTTCTGTAGATAGACCGGTCGGAGTTTTGATTTAGGGCTCCAACTACCCCTAACGACTGCCATAGATGTTTGTATGACAACCGGGACCGACGGCTTAACCTGCTCATGCTTAAGAAATGTTCAGCCATCCTAAGACCAGCCTGACTAGATGTTGCGTAACCTTTGCAATGTGTTAACATTGTCGGTTACCAGCAGACCACGAGCTCCTCAATATAATAACACCCTATTAGGTATACATATATATGAGTTCAGAAACGCTGTTATTTTTTTACGATCCCTTATTGGCCCCTTCATGGGCATGTCATTTTTTAATGCACACAAAATAAAATATTTCCTATGAAAAGTTATATGAGAGAAATTACATTGCGTCGTCGCGCAGTATCGAGAAAATACAACCGGGTCAGTTAATAATCAACTAAAAATGTTTCTTTTAACAAAATTGTCAATATTGCAAATGGAATACCGAACTGAAACTTTAACTTCAGCTTGTAGAAGTTGATTCCACCCCGAGACTATCGTACTTCCAATTCATATTATAAATTTATTTTAAAAAGTTCGCAAACTTACATTTGCTTGAAAATACACATATTCATTGATATTATTTGGATAATATTCTGTTCATAAACTGTGTGCCAACACGTTACCTATATCAATTTAAAATAAAAATAAGGCTGAGGAGTTTGCTTGGTTAAATGCGCTTATCTCAGGACCAGGAGGTATACTGGTGTGAATTGATTTTTTTTAATTGAATAGTACGAGTATATGTTTTAAGAAAGACTAAGGCTAAGGTCTCCTATAAATGCCGTCGGCCGCGTATAGCGTGCCGCTGTGCGTCGCGTCTCTATGCTTACTACAGAAATGTACTGTTGTGGTCTCTTTCACACGCTGACGCTGGCGTATGGACTCCGTACGCGGCATTCAAACGCTTTCCACAACCCATGGGCGATATCGAAGGTCTGTAGTTAGACCGGTCGGATTTTTGATTTAGGGCTCCAACTAGCCCTAACGACTGCCATAGATGTTTGTATGACAACCGGGACCGATGGCTTAACGTGCTCTCCTAGGCACGGAGGGATCTCAGTGTCTTAAGAAATGGTCACCCATCCTCAGACCGGCCTGACTAGATGTTACTTAACCTTTGCAATGTGTTAATATTGTCGGTTACCACTAGACCACGAGCCCCTTGTCGAGCCTCGAATATGGCTATATAATATGACGCCACGACCAATTGGAGCGAAGTAAAAACTAGACAACAAACATAAACGGGGGAGCGGCGCTAGTCTTCTAAATAAATATTCATGGTAGGTACCTATTAAGTAATAGTAATAACAGTAGGTGGGTATACGTTACATGTAATAAGGTTGGAATGTTTGAAAACGTATTACTCACGTCTGGTGGCGTCTGTGTCAGCATTTTGCATAACGTTGTGATTCATTCATTATTACCAAGGAAAGGAAAAATATTCGTAATCTAATGCCTAAATTATCGCAGAAAATATTCAGAAACACACGAATAGCCATAACACTTGTCATTGGCCAAATTGTCAACATACCTGACAGAGGCCATTACCAAAAATTTAATTTAATTGCATTGGAGTCACCTGATAAGGAGCTCCTCTCGCTACGCTCGCTTCGCTCAATAAGAATAACAATTTTCATAATTATGTACAAAAATATATACACTACAAAATATCTTTTAAAAATATGTGTTCATAAATGTCACGACTTAATTGGTGTGAGATATTATCTCGTCGCCAGAAGTTTGAGTCAAGTTGTTTGCAATATTAAATAGGTCAATTATAGAGTGTTTTTACGTGGGGTTTGTCGGCACGTAGCATACGCAAAAAACATTATTCTCTAAAATTTACGAGTCCTACTCACGACATATCTGTCGTGAGTAGGACTCGTAAATTTAAAAAAAAAAATCCAACATTAATTTTTATAAATAAAATTTTATTATTTTGTAGTAAATAGGTATCACAAAGGACTAAACTAAAAGTAAAAATACAAATCACAATATTTAGGAATAGTCCAAGACACTGTAATGTCCTGCATCAGAATACCCTGAGAACAAAAGGTGTTTGACGTTTCTTCCTTTGCCATAATCGTAAGTTCTAGGACAGCTGCCTCTATGAACTTTAAAGGTATAATCTGGGAAAAGTTCGCTGACGCAGTGCAGTTCTACATGTCCTGCATATTCTCCGTCTCTGGACATCACTTTTCTGTAATCACTAGCCGTCAATACTCCCAATCCATATGATGTATCGCCGACAATGAAATCCTTATAACGGGACCAGTTATTTTCGATCCTGTCTACGACTCGTAAGCGAACATCTCTATGTCGCTCCTGAGTTTCATAAATACAGTAAGCAACCGAACGAAATAAACAGTTTCCGTCTCCTCGTATCGGAATTACGCGTCTCGACATCGCTTTTCTTCGTTTCTTATTCGGGCGTCTTCGTGTTCTAGATCTGGTTTTGCCATATCGACTCATGGGTTACGCACATCCCTAGCTGTCACGTTAAATGGCGGATGTATTCTTATAACGAAAAATGTCGCTCAGGTTTGTTTCACGTTTAAATTCCGATAGCACTCATTATAGAATTTAAAATAAGAAAACTGTAAGTACAGGTTTTATACGTCTTATTAAAAATGATTGATTTAGTTGCAAAACATAAGTAGATAAGCTTCGGCCATATCGAAAATTGTGTATTGTGTTGTGATATTATTTTGTTTGACATTTTATTCCATGATTTGATTGTCTATGTTGCTATGCGACCAGTTTGGCATAAACACATTATGATAATGATGTAAGTAGGTACCAAAGAGGAAAATCGAAATTAGGTCGTTAGTGTTATTTATAAATAAATAAAAAATCTACTTGCTTTGATTTGAGCAAAATACCGAGTACATATTGCACAAAAACACATACTTCCACTGTTATGATTTTATTTTTACTGACCGGTACTAGTCCGGCAAGCTCGTGCGCGACCGTCCTGCGGGGTGACAGACGGTGGCGGGTGGTGCAGCGGGGAAGGGAAACGCGTGCATCTGCGCGTCAAATACGGCAGTCTCGGCCGCGCAGTCGAAGCGGCAACACGTGCTTGATATTCCGTACTACTTTGAGTTCGACGCACACGAGATTAAGATCTCAGGATGAGTAAGGCTATCTCAAGACAAGTTAAGGAAGTTGTACATAAAATGTACCAATTTTTTGTAAGGCGAAAATACTGCCGAGAGGTTAAGTCAATAATTTTCCTAGATGAAACCTACGTGAATAAAAATCACGTGACACAAAAATGCTGGCAGTCTAAACCAGAACGCGGGGCTATGCAAAACATCGGTAAAGGACCTCGTATTGTAATTGTACACGCTGGCAGTCGCAATGGCATTGTACCTAATGCTTTATTGATGTTCAAATCGGATTCCAAGACCGGTGATTATCATAAACAACATTGATTATCATAACAAATTTTGGAAAGTGGATCGATGAAAAACTGTTACCAAACATTCCTCCGAATTCTGTTATTGTAATGGACAACGCCGCTTACCATAGCACTCAGTTCGATAAAAAACCTACAATGTAAAAAGTATAGTATAGTATAGTACCCTGAAAAGCGAAATGCAGCAATGGTTAGAACGGCGAGGTGTTGAGTATGATAGCGCTATGCGTAAATGTGATCTAATGAAAATAATTAATGAGCAAATTGCGCGATTGTGATAATCATGTCATAAAAAACGAGGACGAATATTATAATTGAGATCGAGTATTTGACGATGAAATGGACAGGTACGTTATTGTTTATTAACATAATCGATTATTATTGCTTTAACTTGGCAGAGTGCTCAAGCTATAATCTCGGAATCATGTCATTGTACGTGAAGTTGTTTATTATTTCTATAGTACATTATTGTCTTTTTAGATTCATAGTTCAACTGGGTGAAAACGACGATGATGATGACGACGAAAGTTATGAAGAAGATCAAACAGAGAGTGAACATGAAAGTGATATGGAAATTGATTTATAATAAAATCATAATTTTAGTTTTCCTAATAATTTGTCCTCAAGCATAATAAAAAAATGTAAATAATAAAAGTAGTTCCATCTTTTTATTTACTCCTATACTTACCTATACTATACCTATACCTACCTTACGTCACAATAGTACAACTTATCGCAAGATTTATCCTGGCAAACTTCTCTTCGTGTGTAGCCGTGTGCTAGAATGACGCGCTACCTCGTCCCCGCCACCGTCTGTCACCCGCGGGACGGTCGCGCACGAAATTGCCGGACTATAGGTACATATTTATAAGGACATCAAAACATTGTGTGTTTTGATGTCCTTATAAATATGTAGTACCTACGATATTGTTATGTGAATTATGGATATTATTATTGTGTGATTTATTGAAACTATATTGTATAAATCTCTGATGATACCTTGAGGTGAAACCGGTCAGTAAAAATAAAATTATAACAGTGGAAAAATATGTGTTTTTGTGCAATATGTGTGGTAGATTCCACCAAGTGCCGTCAATCGACAGAACAAATAGTAATAAAATACCGAGTAGTTTTGCTTATCAAAACTATGAGAGTAGTATTAGCCTTTGCTTAGACTTAATGAAGATAGCTTTAATCGTGGGCGCGGCAGGTTTTTATAAGAACTATTAATATTCGTCGTTAAAGAAAAACGTTTTCACTATATTACGACATTAGAATAAGTTTTTGACTGAGGGAGCGAAGCGACCGAAGTCTCCGTTTCAACTTGCAGACTGGGGAGAATTTCTTTCTTCTGTACCTGCCTCTACATTTCTACATCTCTACATCTACGGGTTCTGTCAGATCATGTTTGCGGCCGTATTTATGCCGATTTTCATGAAACTTTACACACACACTCACACACACTCCTTGCTTACAATGAATAACATGTGAATGATATTTTTTGGATTGGATGAAAAATGAATGAGTAATAAAGAAAATTGAAAAATAACTTTTCTAAACAAAGCTCCCGAAGTCTACGGTTCACAGAACCACTAGTATAATACTCGTATACAATTTAACTTACAAGATTAATTAACGACTGAATGAATTAAATGTTCAGTGTCATTAGAATCGATTGATTTCATTGGCATTGACAGTGACCCAATGAGACACAGCTTACTTTAAGCCCACGACACCAAGAAATTGCACGAGCAAATAATGAATTAATTATTATAATTATAAGTCGTAAAATCTCGAAGCTTTATTTACAATATACATAATTATATACTAAAAATATTTACATTACAAGATATCGTTTAAAAATCCTCCGCGTCATTGCTGACTAGGCAGGTTACCAGAATGCTGGCTGTGTTGCCACGTTGGATGGCGATACTTATGCCCATTTTGGGATCGCCTCTGAAATGTCTTTGTGTTTCTTTCTACATACTATATCTATGCATAAAACTTATATCAATAGTCTGATATGATTTGATACGAGTACATATATGTGAAGTCTCAAACGTCGGGGTATTGCTTCTGACAGATACCTACTTACTTATTTCAAACGAAATGGATATGTCTGGAATCGTTCGCTAAAAAGTCATAGGTACTCCATGTTATTGCTCAAATCAAATGGCTTTTCTGTGAATAGTTTTATATTTTGTAAAGTAAGGATTGAAGTTTTATTGAGAATCTTGATCAATATACTTTTAGGGTACTTTTCCACAACATATGGGATATGTTACGCTATAATGTACGTACCTCATACAAATCATATTTATTTGTCAAAACTACATGAAACCCGTCAAAAATTGACACGACACAACAACCGACTTCAAATTACCGAAATGGGACCAAATAATTGTCGGAATGGGACCAAAATGAAATGGGACTACTTGAAAAGTAGTAGCTTTCAATTAAAAAAAATCCAAAATTAGTTTACCCAGTTCAAAGACACAATGAGGTAACAAACAGACAGTCGAAATGAGAACCTCGTCGTTTTTTGGAAGTCAGTTAAATTAGCATGTGAATATGATTAGTGGATATCATCCATAACAACGTAGCATAGCACATCTCTGGTGGAAAAGTACCCTTATATTGAAGTACGAACGTTGGGAGGGCGGGAGGTCGTGTCGAATTAAATTAGTTCGCACTCATTGCTTCAATCTTCAATGTTATATTGGAATTTTATACCGCATACTTTATAATTTAAGTAACTGATATTAAAACGGGATTTAATAGAGATTAAGGTACGATAACTTAATACTGCCTGACATTTCAGTTGGATCGTGCGAACCGTGGTCTTAGGTTGACTCAAAAAGGCACAAGTATCATACCTACCTTTTTTAAGGTTTCGAATTTAAAGAGTAACACGGTACCCAACTACTAAGGTTCCGCTGTCCGTCCGTCCGTCTGTCACCAAGTTAGACAGTTGAAATTTTAACAGATGATGTATTTCTATTGGAGCTATGGCAATCTATACTAAAAAACAGAATAAAATAGATATTTAAGTAAGCGACCATACATCAAACGTGATTTTTTACCATTTTTATAGATCGGACGCCCGTGGCTTGGCCCGTTTGCCAAATTACATACATAAAAACCTTCCTCGAGAACCACTCTATCTATTGGTGAAAACCGCATCAAAATCCGTTGCGTAGTTTTATAGATCTACGCATACATACAGGACGGGCGTTTTATAAAATGGTAGTGATGACGGAACCCTTAATGCGCGAGTCCGACTGGTACTTGTCCGGTTTTGTTTTTGCCAGAGTGAGCGAAGCGAGCGAAGCGTCTCAGTTTCAACTCGAGGACTTGCCGATTTTTTGTCTGTATGTATGTATGTGTGTCAGTTTCGGTCTACAGGCCGCATTTTTCAGCCGATTTTCATGAAATTTGGCACAAGTGTTCTTTGTTGCAAGGTGCAACCTTTGTCGAAGGGATTTTTCGATTGGGAGGGAAAATGGGGGAGAAATGGAGAGAAAATTGGGAAGAAATGCGGAGAAAATGATCATTTCTCATCTCATAAGACGATGTTTTTTTTTTGCATGTTCAAATATGTTTTCGTGTTCGCTAGGGCGAGTGGGATATGTTTCAACTGGCGAATTGGATGTGTTGTCAGTGTTCCCCATTTAAAATGGGGAAGAAATGCGGAGAAGATGATAATTTCTCATTTTCTTTTTTGCTGGTACCTCTGTTTGTGCGCATGGAAAGTCAGCCACCAGACCACGTCCCAAAAGTATGTTAGGGACCCGAAAATAACGCGAGGTCTAACTGTTCGCAGAACTACTAGTTATAAATTCTGGTGTGAAAAGAAAGTTAAAAAAATAATTTATGTACCTATACTTAGTAGCCTGTACTTACATTATCAACAAAATATGCGCCAGTTTCTGCACTGCAACCGCGATGAAGGTCGTTGTTGTTAAAGTATGTAACAAGTACCTAATTATTTTATACCGTATCACAATTACATAATAGGTGATAGTATAAATACTTATAAAAGCAGTGTAGAATAGCTTGAATATTTTTTTTAACTAGTAAAAGTTATTGGTAGTTTATACCTACTTCTGCTCCAAACAGCTACGAGACAGACTGACGCCTAATTTTCTGGGGTATTGGAGAAGATATATTACTGTTAAATATTTACCGGTATGAATTTCCTAGTGAATATTAACGCTACAACCTCTCCTACTACTCGTTTCTCTGTTTTTAACCGACTTCAAAAAAGAAAAGGTTCTCAACTCGACTATTCTTTTTTCACAGTTTTTATTTATTTATATGAAGCTTAGAAGAAAATAATTACATTTGAGTTGTACAAAACGATGCAACAAAAACTCCTTTGAGTTTTACCGTGCAGTTGTTTATATTTGTATAAAAGATCATAAGTTGTTCCTCTTATGTCTAAACTTGAAACTTTGGACAGACCTTTATTAACTATTCGTTTTTTCATTTCAGGTAAAATATCTATTCAGCAAATCATTATTTTGTGCATGTATGTATTACAACAATTTAAAACATTTAAAATATTCTCGACTCAAGAAAATATCTCACTTTATGGAATTTCTAGTAAGTAACGTAGGTAAGATTTTTTTGGTAAATCACTTTTTAATGATAAGGCTGCGTTTGTACGTATTCAAATCTGGATTCTTTGTTATGTATTTGTGTACTATAAAGTTTATTGTATTGTATAACGATCCAATCCTACCAACTAAGGGTTTGTACGGGACATCATCATCGCAGCGATCTGAAGACAATCTAAAAATCATTCTGCCTTTAATATTAATTATTATTAAACATTTTTATAGTTATAGAGCAATTTATCACATAAACGCCAAGAACAATTAAAAAGCGCAAGTCGCTTAAAAAAATAATAATATCCACAACCTCAAATTCTTCGCTATCAACGAATATTAATCCACACGAGCGAATACAAATTACTAGGTACAGAATGCTACACCAAAAATAAAGATGATACTACGATACTACCAAACCGGAACGTCTATCTCTCTCATTACTATACGAGTAAGCGATATAGACGACATGTCTCCTCTCTTTCAGTTCTATAAGGTTGACAGAGGTAACAGGATAAGCCTACGTTATGTCTCGATGAGGTAATGGTCAAGTAGAGAGCCAGGTGTTGTGCCAGCGCTATTATGTCAGACAGGATTATGCTCATGTATGTGTCAAAATATTTAATCAAAACCCATTTGATCAAAGTCTAAACCGTTTGTCCGTTAAAAAGATAAACATGAAATACGCCAACTTTGCCACCAGGGATAACTTCGCCCGCGTGGTTTCTACCGAAAACCAATGCATGCGTATGATGTAGATAGGATTTTCGTACAAAACTGTGGTCAATATTGGCGTGTTTTAGAGGTTCTTTAACCCCTTTCCTTTTTTTACAATTGCAATAAATACGACATTTAATACTGGATCTTGGAATATAGGTTCTCATGACAGAATGGTTATTGATTTTCTTTTATATGTGTAATTCACCTAAGCCAATCCCTCAAGGATGCAGGCGTGTTAATAATGTATTTATGTATACATGTATGCAAAATACCAGTAAGTACATACCTAGATTATTCTATGTTACTTTTTTCTTCAATTAAATATTTTACACTCTGTAGGTCGGTACTCAAATCTCTGAGGAATCAAATTACAGTACTTACTCAACAATTTTCAGAATTTAAAACAGTTACAAAGAAATCCACAGTCCACTGATCAGATAAGTACCTAAGTTCAGGAAAGAAATTATGAGCGGTCGGCTTCTGAGGCTCAGTGAGGCATTCTGAACTAAATTAGGTCAACGTCGGTTCGGTAAAAAGCTTTGGATCAAGTCTAAGGCACTTTTGCGACGGAAGAAAGGCGCCTAACGAAGTTTTGTAAGTTGAAGGTGTCGTAAACCCCTGATCCGTAGTAGACAAAGAGAAAAGAAAATGATTTTATAAAGTTGAAAAATTGGTTTTCGTACATAGAAGTGAGAATAGTATAAAACCTTTTGTATTTAAGGGTTGTATTACATTTGAGATAGTAGGTACTTATGAAAACAATGACTAGCTACCTAAAAAGATGTTTGAGCGCCAAAACACCTTTAAATGCAATGTAAACATTATAGACCGTGTCAAAAATGCTGCCGTTAATGGCCTGATTAATTTAATATGCATAGAAAATGTAGTCCATTGACCCTTAATACAGACTGTTATCTACTTCCAACCCACGTAGGATCGCATCATATCCCATAAACGTCTTGACTGTTACAACAGTCGAGATGAACATTTTTGCAGCATGACTCATCCTAAGGTCATCGAATCATGAAGGTATGAGTTGCAAAAAAAGATATCGCTATGCCGAATGATATTTAACAAATTCTTTTCAAATTTGGAACTGAACCTGTATTCATTTAAACCAGTTTTAGAGCATCCAATCATGCGTCTACGTTGGTAATAGGGGTGGCCGATTGCCGTGACAGGGCACTGTATAAAATTATAAGAAACTCACTACCCAACTATTCTGTAATACGAACCTAAATTCCAACACAGCAAGGACTGATGCGTAGTGTTTTCGGTTTTTAACATCGTAACCGCCCAAGACTATAGACAAACGTTAGACTGTATGTATGTAGGTACGCACGCTAGTCTTCGAAGATACTCAACAATTTTTTGTGAGGATTTTTTCAGATTGACGAATCTCTGCTCAACGCAACAGGACCTATTTGTTTCATGTAATATTAATTTGATAGATAAAATATTCCACGCGGTCGTGGTCTTTGCTCTGGGCATACGCTATTTTCAAATACAGGCCAGATTTATTACTAGGTATGCAATACTGTTGCAATAATTGAGCTGAGTTTGTCGATCCGGGTCAAACTTCTAAACGACTGGACCGATCTTTTTTCAGATACGAGTATATGCACTCACGGTGATGGTCACTATGACCGTGCCAAATTTCAAAAAGATTGATTTCGTTTAGGAGTAGTTCGATCACGAACGAAATACACGAGTCGCCTAAGAAAGATGTCCGTTTAGATTGAGGAGCCACATTTCGTATCTTAATTAAATTTATATAGGTATTTAGTAGTAAGTTTAAAAATTTTGTAGCCTCAATCCTCGAATTTGTAGTATAATACTTCAAAAGTTATAAGAACATAAAGGTGGCTCCTCAATCTAAATGTTTAGATTGAGGAGCCTCGTCATAACTAGGAAAATCATGGATGAATATTTACCAAAATTAGGTATGATTTAGTAGCATTCGAGATTAGTTAGTAGACAAAATTTGAGTTTTGTAGTATTAAAATTAAAAAAGTTATCATACATTATATGTGGCTCCTCAGACCATTACTTACGAGTCGTCATTTTTCATAGAAGGAGTCGTACAATTAATGCGCAATTTCTTGGTCATTTAGTAGTAAGTATTTTAGTTTTGTAGGATAAGATTCAGTAATTAATTATGAGTGGATTAGGAGATATGGCACATTTTAACTGGCTCCTCAATTGAGACGCTTAAATAAATATATTTGCCTCTAATCTAGTTATACTTGTAACGAAATTTGTAACAAACACATCAATATTTAGTATAAATTTATACTAAATGCCCGTTATAATTCTGCCATAAAAAAGTACATATTTACGAACTTATTAGCTATTCTATAATTTCCCTACAAATTATTTCGTAGGGTGTCCATAATATATTAGTCCAGAAATATTATTAATATTTATATATAAAAATAAGGCCAAGTGTGAGTCTATTAAAATTTAAACTTTCTAACTATCACGGTTCATGAGCCCAAGACAGACGGACGGACAGTGAAGTCATAGGGCGTTTGTGCATTAGACGGAATTTTTCGGTAGTATCGGTACGATACTAATAATCAACTCAAACGAGTGAGAAGGTTAACGGAAATAGGCAACTTTTTTATTATTATATTTCTGTATTTGAAAGCAATAAGTTCTTCTACTACTGTTAAGTATTTAGGCAAGTATACTTAAATCACAAAAACTTAAATGTCATCGCCAGGACTCGAACCCGTGGCTTAACAAGGGGATGCTCTGACCACTTAGCTAAAATTAGCAATACCAACTTCATCAAATCTTTAGATTTCTAGATCGAGCTATTTATTACCAGTACAACAATTTTGACATTAAAAAAGGGTTCCGTAATATTATATACAAAGCTCTTCCAGTAACTCAGCGAGACGGCTGATGAAGCGCAGGTGCGGTTCCCGAACGCTGACCTAGTATTTCTGGGGGACTTCAATGGCCATCACATTGAATGGCTGGGGTCCCTCAAGACTGATCATGCGGGTAGAGCCGCCCATGCGTTCGCTCTCTCCCACGGTCTGACCCAGATGGTATGCGGGATCACCCGGATACCAGACAGGTCAGATCACGCGCCCGCTCTGCTGGATCTACTGCTGACGAGTCGCCCAGCCCAGTACAGTGTTTCGGTAGGAGCCCCACTGGGTAGTTCCGACCACTGTGTTGTTCACGCTGGCATGAAGGTGTCACCTCCTGCACGTCCTGTACAAACGTCACGACGACTATGGCACTACTCGTCAGCGGATTGGGACGGTCTACGCGATTATTATGCGTCCGTCCCCTGGAGCCAGCGCTGCTTTGTAGGAAAGGCTCCTTCGGATAGTGCTTCTGCTATTGCTGGCGAGATCAGTTTAGGGATGGATTATTACATCCCTTTCACTGATGTCGCCAGTATCCGCAGAGCCCGTCCCTGGTTCGGGCGAGATTGTGCCAAAGCTGTTCGACAAAAACAGTCGGCATATCGCGCCTGGATCAGGGCCCGGGCTGTGCGCGACCCAAACGTGGGCCACCTCAAAGCAGTGTACAACCGGGCCACAAAATCGAGTAAGGGGGCCTTTAAGAGAGCGGATGCCCAGCGCGTCGCGCGGCTTGGTCAGGAGCTCACTTCCCATCCCACGGGCAGCCGTGGATTCTGGCAACTGGCCAAAGCCGTGCAATCTAACTTTTGTCAGCCCTCGCTGCCACCGCTGCGTTACCCAGATGGAACACTGGCTCACAAAGCCCAAGAGAAAGCGGATATGCTCGCAGACCTCTTTGCGGCTAATTCCCGGGTCGACGACCGTGGCCTGCAGCCCCCCGCCATCGCCAACTGTGGCCACACAATGCCTGATATTGTTATCAGGCAATGTGATGTACGGGCAGTGCTGCGGTGGTGTTACGAAAATGTGCAGCTGAGTTGTCTCCAGTATTAACGCGTCTGTACCGCCTGTCATACTCTTCAGGGCTCGTGCCGGAGGTCTGGAAGGAGGCGAACGTACAACCGATCCCCAAGAAAGGGGATCGGTCCGATCCAGGCAACTATCGACCCATAGCTGTCACCTCAGTCATTTGCAAGGTGCTTGAGCTCCTTATAAATAAGCAGCTCATGCAATTCCTAGAGGATCACTCGCTAATCAATGATCGACAATACGGCTTCAGGCCAAAGCGATCAACGGGTGATCTTCTGGCATTCGTAACGCATGTCTGGGGTGGGGCTATGGAAAGGCACGGCGAGTCCTTGGCTATTAGCCTGGACATCGCCAAAGCCTTCGATAGGGTCTGGCATGCTTCGCTCCTTTCCAAGCTTCCGGCATATGGTCTACCTCCTCAACTGTGCAGCTGGATTGCCAGCTTTTTAAACGAGCGCCGAGTGCGGGTCCTCTGCGATGGCCAGGCTTCTCGCTTCTTGCAAGTGAATGCCGGGGTACCGCAGGGGTCCGTACTATCACCAACTCTCTTTCTTCTGCATATCAATGATATGCTATCCCTCGGGAACATTCATTGCTATGCAGATGACAGCACACTGCACGGGAGTTACTCGGTTCGTCCGACGGCGGGGCGATCTGAGATTGAGGAGGAGAGACGACGACTCGTGGCTGATCTCGACCGTAACCTCGACAGTATCTCTCAATGGGGTACCGAGAACCTGGTCGAGTTCAATGCCCGCAAAACACAGGCGTGTGCATTTACTGCGAAGAAATCCCCTTTCCTTCCCCTACCCTCTCTTCAGAATGCATTATTACCAATGAAGGACAACCTTGATATCCTTGGCATAGACGTTCGTCGAGAGCTCAATAATAAAAACTACATCGAAAGATGTATAGGGCTAGCTTCGCGGAAACTAGGAATACTGAATAAGGTAAAGAGATTCTTTACACCGGACCAGAGGTGTCTGCTGTACAAGACGCAGATTAGACCGTGCGTCGAATACTGCTCTCACCTCTGGGACGGCTCCGCGAAGTATGCTGGACGCTCTCGACGCTATGCAGCGACGGGCTATCCGTATTATAGATTGTCCGGAGGTAACGGGAAGCCTTGAGCCGCTAGTTCAGCGCCGAACAATAGCTTCCTTGGCCGCATTCTACCGTATTTACCACGGCGAGTGTTCTGAAGAGCTCTTCAATCTGATCCCACCCTATTCCTTCCGATCCCGAACGACTCGTGCCGGGCAGAGATGCCACCCCCACACAGTGGATAGCATGTTCGCGAGAACCGAACGTTTTAAACGTTCGTTTCTCTGCCGAACGATAGTGGCCTGGAACGCCCTGCCTGTGCACGTGTTTCCTCCCACATATAATCCTGGGTTCTTTAAGCGGAGCGTGAAGAGGCACATCAGTAGGTCGTCAAGTTGAGGGCCACTCTCAATAGTAATGTGTGCTGTGAGAGTGGCCCACAATCGCTAGACGTCGTCACGACTTACCACCAGGCGGGCGGCGTCAATTTGGCGAACCAAATATAAAAAAAAAAAAAAAAATTATTCAGAGTAGCTCCGATACTGGGTTCAAAACGACCATAAAATCACCGTGTTTAAGGAAATGTATTGCGACGATTTCAGTTCCTGTGATTAGATTCGATGGGCTTAGATGATATTTTATGATCATCCATACATAAATACAAACATACAAATTTAAAACTGACAGACTACTACGGTGGTGTGGTCGGTAGTGCATCCGCCCTCGACGCCGGAGTCTCGGGTTCGATTCCCGGTCGGGACAAACTTTGTATGATGACACACGTCTGTACCGAAGTCTGGGTGTTTCCTATGTATAATAATCGCTTATTTACCACCGTTCACCTCCTATGTATGTATTTACAAAAAAAACGTAAACAAGTATTTATATCAGTTTATCTAGTACTCATATCACAAGCTCTGCTTAGTTCGAGGCTAGATGGCGTTGTGTGAATTGTCCTAATATAATTATATTTATAAAAACAACTATAAAAAAGTATCTAATGAAAGCGTATTATTCTAATAAAGATTATATTGATGACAGAGATGCCTGGAAATATATAGGTAATATTCTTCACATCCTGCCTACGCCGGGCGCCACTGGAAATATCTTCTGCGTGTGCACCAAAGACGCTCGGCAACGGACGTAAGAGCGGCCGCGGCTTTGGGCCACGGAATTAAAAATACATGCTGCTTATAAATATATATGTGTGTAATAATTAATAATATAAGTACTACTGTGGCTCGTGGTCTAGTGGTAACCGACAATGTTAACACATTGCAAAGGTTAAGCAACATCGACTCAGGCCGGTCTTAGGATGGGTGACCATTTCGTCATTGAGACCCCTCCGTGTCTCGGAGAGCACGTTAAGCCGTCGGTCCCGGTTGTCATACTAACATCTATGGCAGTCGTTAGGGGTAGTTGGAGCCCTAAATCAAAAATCCGACCGGTCTAATTACAGAACTTCGATATCGCCCATGGGTTGTGAAGGTCAGATGGCAGTCGCTTCACGGAAAATATTGAAGTTCAGCCGAATCGCAGTTAGACTGGAAAGCCGACCCCAACTGAGTTGGGAAAAGGCTCGGTGAATGATGATAAGTACTACTGTAATGAATTGTTGATTATTTAATATTGTTTAACAAAGTCAGGTAAACTTAGTTGATATTTTTACTTTTTAGTTTTTTATATTACTGTCTCATAACCATAGGCTTTATATCATAAAATTTTGAAATCATAATTCGTACTTTTCGACCTAAGATTAGATAAAATAAATTTCTAAAATCATTCATCCTGTTTTCATTTATATAACATGGTCACCCTTAATAGCAAATTCTTAAGGAATATCTAAAAGTAATTTGGCTTTTAAATACCAAGTGATACAATGTTGTTGTATACATGTGTATTTAGTGGAAATTTATACTAAATGTTAGTGTATCTAGTTTTTGATTCTGTGGTGATCTCAGGTAGCTACAGTCAATTATTCATTATCTAGAACGTCTGGATTGAGGAGCCAGTTAAAATGTGCCATATCTCCTAATCCACTTATAATTAATTACTGAATCTTATCCTACAAAACTAAAATACTTACTACTAAATGACCAAGAAATTACGCATTAATTGTACGACTCCTTCTATGAAAAATGACGACTCGTAAGTAATGGTCTGAGGAGCCACATATAATGTATGATAACTTTTTTAATTTGAATACTACAAAACTCAAATTTTGTCTACTAACTAATCTCGAATGCTACAAAATCATACCTAATTTTGGTAAATATTCATCCATGATTTTCCTAGTTATGACGAGACTCCTCAATCTAAACATTTAGATTGAGGAGCCACCTTTATGTTCTTATAACTTTTGAAGTATTATACTACAAATTCGAGGATTAAGGCTACAAAATTTTTAAACTTACTACTAAATACCTATATAAATTTCATTAAGATACGAAATGTGGCTCCTCAATCTAAACGGACATAATAATTGAGCTTCGTAAACTCAGCTCAATTATTTATTTATTTTTAATCGGCCGAGGGAGCGCAGCGCCTACATTGTGAGACTGGCCAATTTTGCTCTCGTCCGTCTGTCTGTCTGTCTTTTGGTATGTGTGTTTCAGGCTAGCGGCCTCATTTTTATCTTATCCGATGTTCATGAAACGTGGCACAAGTGTTCCTGTGTTCTGATAAATTTTTTGATTAGGGGGAAAGCCCAAATAATGTTTTTATGTTCGCGAAGTTCGACCATATGTGGACGACCTCTAATTTATTATAAGTATTGTAAGATGTGTTGAGTTACTGTAACTAAACTGCACTACTAAAGTATCTTTTAGTATACTCGTATTTGCAGTTAAGGTTTACTTGGGAACGCAAGTCTAATTAGCACTCTACGTGAGTAATAATCATATTAAGTACCAATATCAATTCAATTTCACTCAATTTCATTCAATACACTTTTCTATGAATATTCGTATCGGAATACTAAGCTGAAACACTTACATGAAATTGCGTAAGCAACATGTCTATTTACTGATAGTGAAAGCGTTTGCGATCGACCGGTTTTGTCGCATACCTAAAGTCAAGGTTAGGTTACGTAGTTAACGCTTACTGACGATACATTTGGTTTGGATGCATGGTCTTGACATATTTGGAATAATGGAGACGTATATCCAAATAGACGATCTGTCTGCCACCAGCAATAGTGGTAGTCTAAGATCCCACTGCAGAATATTGCGCTCATCGAGTATTTGCTAAAAACTAAATTTTTACTCATATTTATGATTAGGAGAACATATACCTACCAGGTTGCCTATAAAAATGTGGCCGCTAGTAGGTTTTTAGAAACATACTACCTATGTCGATGAAGAATGAATAATGTCGTATAACATAGTAAATCTTTACCTTACCTGGTCTCATCTTATGTTACCTGTCACCTTCATCCAATTTTCGCGAGCTGGGATTGGCCTAATCTCTCACTGTCAATGTCATATCTTTCGAATTTTTGTCTTTAAAACCACGTCAAAAATTTACTAGTTAATTTAATTTAATTTTATAAATATTGATTTCAACTAACTAAACAAGTTACAAAGTGTTTAAACAAATTAAAAGATGTTAAGAGAGATTAATCAAAGTTTAAACAAGTTAAAGAATTTATAGTACCTACAACAGCGCAAACGAAATGAAATGATTTATTTATTTGTAAAGGTCACTAAATGGCTCTTACAAACGACAGTAAGTACTTAAAACAAAAAAAAATGTCATTGCTTCTATATTTACATGTACTGCCAAATTCGCAAAGCAATAAGTAGAACCGAAAGAAAGAACCTGGCAATAAAACTCTCGGTCACTCTTTTTCAATAATTGACTCATTTACACATTTTCTTAAGACTAAATGTGGACAAATGTACATTGGTCTCGTGTCAAAATCAAAAAGCGTGTATAAAGCAAAAAAAAATTATGGTCACCTAAGTACAAAATGTGCTACAATTACGGTATTTTAGGAGGTGCCTACACCATGCTCAAGCCAGACACTTTTATCATTAAGGTAATCAACTGTCTTATAATATGCTTTTTGACATAAAGTGGTCTTTATAAAGGTTTTAAATTTATTATCGGGCATACACAGGACCGATTCAGGCAATTTATTATAAAAGCGTATACCTTCCCCCTTGAAAGAATGACTAACCTTGCTAAGCCGATAACACGGAGGGAGTAGTTTATTTTTATTACGTAGATTTCTGTCTGTAACGTCACTTACTTTAGTATAGCTACATATATTTTTCCTGACTTACAGTATGTTATCAAATATAAATTGGGAAGCTACAGTTAAAAATTGTTTCTATATCTGCTGCATTTCCCCAAAGTAGTATTCCATAGGACATTAAGCTATGGAAGTAACCAAAGTAAACTAGCCTAGCAGTAGCTACATCTGTCAACTGCCTAATCCGTCTCACAGCATATGTAGCAGAGCTAAGCTTATTAGCTAAAATGGTGATATGTAATTTAGAATCTATTGTTATTCCTAAAAAGGTAATCGCAATAGCTGTAGCACACTAGGTGTACTATTAATCATGTAAACATCCATAGCCTAATATCTAAAACCTAATGAGTTAGTCTAACGTCCCGACAAGACATTCTTCTTATTATTGAGTCCACTCTTAACACCAGTACAAGTACCAGCGCTTTTGGCTTTGCTGGAGTGGTAGATGGGGAGGCTAATAGATTATATTGCAGAGTTTTAAAGAAAGGAGAACAAATAATACGATTCAGACTTATTAGACTTGTTATTTCTTTTGTAATACTATTAGTTAACCCGTCAACCGTTGTTCTGTAATAAATACAATAATTACTTATCAATAAATAGGGGTCAGAGGGTGAAATAGGCTTTAGGCCTTATAAATCAAAGTCGCTTCGGCTGTCTATCCGTCTTTATGTATGCTTAGATCTTTAAAATTACGCAACGGACTTTGATGCGCTTTTCACCAATGGATAGGGTGGTACTCGAGGAAGGTTTTAGTATACCTATAATTTGTCGAGCGGGCGAAGCCGTTACTAGGTATAAACAGGAAAGATTTGATTGTTTGCATTAAATAGGCCTCGCAACTAACGATATCACGCGAGCGGAGCCGTGCTGTTCACCTAGTATATAATAAAATAGAATAAAAACTGATTGAAGTCGAGCCGTTTAGTAAAACGATTTATGTTTATGATATTCGTGGACGAAGCCACATTAATAAAATAAATTAACATAGTAAAAAGATTTTGAAGCTTTTCATTAAATGCTGTCTTCGTCAAATTATGGTAAGTATATTTGCTAAGGTTTCATCAATAGAGTTTATTACTCTCGTTGTTACTCGAGTCACGCATTCTATGAAGAAGATTAGATATCGTAGCGCCCGTGTTACCAGTAACAAAGAATAGGGAATTGTAGCCAGTTACTATATTTGTTTTAGAAATTGGTACACGTTAGTAATATAATGTAAACCTGTTCTGATAATCTCACTCTAAATATCATCATCAGTACATCATTATCATTATCAGTACAAGATCTAATTGTCATCTAAAAACGTGGCTCCATCGTTTATCGATGATTTGGCCAATGTCAAGCTAATGCTTGATTTTTCTCGCACAGAATAACTAGTAACTAACTAGTAACTAACTAGTAACTAACTAGTAACTAACTAGTAACTAACTAGGAACTAAATAGTAACTCCGATTCAGTGCGCCGCGGATGACCTACGCGGATGTCCGCGACGGACGGTAAAACGTATTGAGCCTATGCAGCGCGTTCAGTGTAACGCGGAGCTCTCCGCGCGAAACTTCGTCCGCGACAATCGTCCGCGCCGCTCCTCCGCGCCGCGGACGTACGCGCGCGGACGCATTATGCTCGTAATGTTGTTGTTCAGAGCTAGGCGGACGAGCGTGCGGTGCGGACGTGAAGTACTGTCTTCGTTATGACTGCAAACGTGCAAACTGAGGCGGTTATCCAAGAAGTACGACTTTGACCATGTCTTTAGAATCTCAGTGATAATCTTTATAAAAATTAAGATGCAAAACTAAAGGCATGGTTAGAAGTTTGTGAAACTGTTTGAACTTATAGGTTTCTTATATAAATCACAACGAATCATATAAGACTCTAGTTTCGTAGGCAACTCCTCAAATGTCCTGATGAACATTTTGAAATATTTGAAAAATTTAGTTTCATCTTCTTGCAAATCAGAAAATAAAGCTATAAATTCTCCTTTAAGAAGCCTTTTCGCAACGATTGGATGAACATTAAATCTTCTAACACCATGGCGATGTTTTCTCTTGTTTAAGAAATAGGCAGCAACCACCAATGTAAGTTGTTTATTCATGACTCCACTTTCAATCACGGTCCGCACAGAACTGAACGAGACAAATCCATCCGCGACGGGCGAATGCGCTCCGCGCGCGTTCTGTCCGCGGCGCACTGAATCCGGCCTCGCGGTGCGGGACAAGGAAACGTTGTTCGGTATTGCAATTGAGCGTTTGGGCCTGGATTGTTTCCCAGCGCCAAAAGTAACCTAAAAGGCTGGCCAGCCATGCACTCGCCAAATATCAAAGTTCCATGATGCAGCTTGGTGACAATTCAACCTTGTACTGTCTCGGTCTTTATTGTATTACCCTCTCTACCCAACGGTAAAGTAATACAATAAATACGAGTACCATAAAGAGGTTGGAGTAATATAACAAAGGAATCGATCTGATCGATTCTACTATTCTATTCGAAAGGCGATCTGAGAATTGCATTGCCTTGGGACACTAATAGGGTTAATCCGGCCCTGCCTACGTTTCTTAATTCTTCACCTGAATAATGTTTTTAGAATTTTTAGAATTGTCTACATTAATAAAAATGAAACGCCGTTCTTTTCTCGCTAAAACTCTGGAACGGTGGGACCGATTTGGCTGATTTTGATCTTGAAACATTCGTGGAGGTTCAGGGAAGGTTTAAAAGGGCGGCACGAACTTCGCCGGGATATCTAGTTTCAGTTACGTTTTAATTAAGAAAATTATAAGAAATGGTAATTATATTGTGTGAGAATGTCCAAAAATATTTATTTATTATTATTATTGTATGAGTTCCGGTTTATTTAGTAAAAAAGGTGACCTCTCTAAACTACACGGTCACGGAAAAAAGCAAATATAATGGTTATTTCAAACTTATTTACCTATTATTTTTGATGGCAGACGATTGACATTCTTTCCTGTAAGACGCAGACGGTATAACTTTTCTTTTCCATCTTTATATCATGTACAGTTCAATCAGATCTATGAACTTATTTATATGTTATAGTCGTATAAAGTTCATTAAATATGCAATGAGGTCACCCAATAGCTCTACGGCTGTATTCGGAAAGGTCGCGGTGAGTTGGGAATGCCAGATACAGATTTGGTAAATAGATCATGACTTTAAATAGTATTTAACACGACCGTGCTATGAATTTCGTTTTATATAAAACTATCGTAAATAATAAGTACGAGTATGTTAGCACATTTCTTAATAACTTTGCCACTTTCCAAAGGTAGGTACCTAACTTTGGATAAATGCTTATTAAATTATAAATCTACTTATGAAAGTTGGACAAGTGAATTAAGTACCTATGCCAAGATCGTCAAGTTATGATGTACGCCTTATCCACTGTCGCTGTCTACCCTAACGAGGAAGAAGCGTGAATCTATGTATGTATTCGCGTTTAATGTACTGAATATTAAGTTCGTAAAGAGTATTATCTTGTCTTTTACCTGTCACGGATTATAATATAAAATTGGCTTAGTCAGTCAACAACACCCATGTTACATTATTACCTACATCAAATTTGTGTTCAACGAACCTGCTGAACGGTTGTACAAATTTTGGGAAAACAGATTCTCAATTTACGTTCACATGTAGGAATATTCTGGTAAATTACTGGTGTGGAATCACCCTATTTATCTGACATGAAACCTCTCTAACAGGCACACGGTAATGCGCTTCTGCTTGTATGATTGGGGCTTAAAAGTAATTGCTTTTTAAGTCTACCTTATTTGTTTGATAACTTTGAAACAAGGTAACTCAATGGTTGAAATGCAAATAGTTCACAGTGTTGACATACTGTTTTCAACCAAGGATAGACATACTACCAAATTAAATGAGTAATCTAGATCCATTTTATTGCTATGCCGGATTGATAATTCATACAATTCCCAAAATAGCTCCAAAGTAACTTTGCGACCAACAGCGAAGCTGCAATATATGTTGTTAAATTGGGGAAATTTAGTTCTTCTGAGCGTTCAGTAGACTGTGCTTAAGTACGCCTCAATTCACTATTAAGAGTGGGAATTTATGTTTGAAAGCAGTTACCAATTTATTATATTTACTAATGTACTACTGTTAGAATGTACCTATATTTAATTAATCGTTATTGGTTAGTTTCAAAACTGAGTCTTTCTTTAATAAAAGAAATATCTTAACCGCTTTAAATGTTCTGTTTTTTTCAGTGAGCATTGATCAGCTACACTGGTTAAACTTTTTCATTCGCTTTCCGTTGGGAGTTAAAATGCAATCATGGTGCTTTTCCTGTCATGAGTACCTATGTAATATTTCTACCCGTGTGCGGGTCCGGCCCGCAGGAATGTAAATCAATTCAAGACCCGCGTGCGTGCGGACCGCGTGATAAGACACTTAGACGACATAATAAGCACATAACACCCCTTATAGCTTGCTTCTGTAAGCACAGTGGGTTGCTAGCCCACTGTCCTCAGACCCCGATCAT
Source organism: Nudaria mundana (assembly GCA_963556515.1). NCBI lineage: Eukaryota > Metazoa > Arthropoda > Insecta > Lepidoptera > Erebidae > Nudaria > Nudaria mundana. The sequence goes on along the minus strand of OY748286.1, from coordinate 16,633,053 downwards.
GGAAGTCGGTGGTCCTGCGCGTAGATGAGTCTGTGGCACACTCGCCGCAGACTTCGGAACTCATCGGGGAGGGTACGTTCCTTCCCCTTCTCGACCGCCCCCATCGCGAGCATGACCTGCTCGCAGAAGGATATGGCCACGATCCACTTGCTCTCGCTGGAGGCCATGACACGTATCTTGTCTCCAGTGAGAGATATCATGGTATCCACGCCCAGATTTAGCACTTCTGCGATTCGTTTCCAAATAGAATCCTTTAATTTAATCTGGGTGTTTTACGTCGTATAAACATTTTTTGCTTCGAACAGCTTCAATTAGTTCCTCCATTTTGCAAACACTCGCGCCACTGCCACTCGAAATTAGTGTCTCGGCAACCTAGCCGACACGCGCGTACACCCTCGTGTACGTGCCTACGTCAACACGTGAGAACAAATGCGGAGTTCGGTACTTTGCCATAGGTTTCAAATACTGCCACTCGCACGCGGCTAGTGACGGCCAATGCGAGTGTGGGCATGTGCGGCGGGCCTTTTGCTTATATAGTATGAAATTATAGAATCCGGGCGGTACGCATGGGGGCCAGACCCGGGCCGACACGCGTGACAGCTAATATGCCCTGAAACCTTGAACGGATCAAATTTATTAAACCTTATTTATACATCCTTATTCATTCCGTGTAAATAGTAGCTAAGCATTATCCTATTTAGCTCTGAACCCACAAAGTCCAGCGGGATTAATAGTTTTAATTACAGCACCGAGTTTCTCCGCTACGTCAGATACAAGTTTAACTCGCTTTCGTAATTACAAAAGCCACAGCGAGCCAGTAATATTAATAATTAAATATGTTTCTATCCAAGTAAAGTTCATATTGAATCTGTTACTCTGATTAAAGTTATTCCCGGGGAAACTCTATTGAATATCTGTGGTTGAGACCGAGTTGAAAAGATAGGCAACTATTTAAATAACAATAGGTAATAATAATAATTTACTAGATGTATTTTATTACACATAGACTATATATATTCCTGTAGTTTGTTCCCTGAAACACGACGCGGGTGGAAAGGGTAGGAAAATATTTTTACCACGGATGGTTAAGTAAAGCTTCTCATGTCTTACAAACGTTACAAACAAACAACAAACGTTACAAACGTTTATCGGTCAGAGTAACGATTTACTATAAAATGGGGCGGTACTTGTTTACTACCCTATCAGTAAAGCATAATATGAAAATATAAGTTTAGTGCTTTTCCTTGCCATCTCTGCACACATGTCTAGAAGTTTCTCTATTATCATTTAACGTAAAATGCGCTGAATGGCTGATCTATTATTAGATGAGACCCAACTTTTTTACTACCCGTGTATACAACATATAAAAATGTTATAAGTTTAATGCTTTTTTCGTGCAGAGTCTGCACACTGCATAGCTTGCATGAAACGTAGGTAACATTCGCTGAGTGGTATTCAAACAAGAAGTACGTACTTAAGTACGGTACCTAACTTTCCTAGATCGAATCAGGTAGTTCGTGATAGTGCAGACTTCGAGACAAAGGCTCAAGATATCATTGTGTTACGATATCCAAAGTACCGAGTGTAGTACACAAACACCCTCATCGAAAACTTCTAGAGATTTGAAATAATTCAGAAAATGAGTGAATTATGTACTCAGATAGGTTTCCAATAAAATAAACGTCTGCGAGAAATGGCGTCATTCTTGAATTATGTATGTAGTAATACTAGTAGCATAGTAGTATCATATGAATCGCGCTTCACGTGATGCCTTCTTTATGAAATAAAAAAAAGACGTGTGGCACTCGGAGACTGCCGCGGTTAAGCTATTGCATAGTTGCAAAAAAAAAGGAAAATATAATAATAATAATAGAAACTGAAGGTTTTGCCTGTGCAATTGCAGATGAGGTTATCAAGACGAACAACTAAAGGAAATACATCATTAAGGACGGTACGGTCGACGTTTGTCGATGTCACCGTCCCGCATGACGAGAATCTCGTTAAGGCAGAGAAGGACAAACTTTCTAAGTACCTCGATGTGACCTTCGAGATAACCGCCATGTGGGACGTAGACTCGACGATTATTGTCCCGATAATCGTTTCGGCAAATGGACTAATAGCGAAGAGTCTCGATCAACATCTCAAGAGACTCTCGCTAGACTGTTGGATCAAGGGTCAGATACAGAAGGCTGTCGTCCTCGACACGGCACGCATCGTTAGGAGGTTTCTCAGTCTGTGACCTCTACCGCTGGTAGTTTGTGCCCTGCTCCGCTACTGGTGTTGGTCTGACATGGATTTTTTTAATAATATTATATGTAACTTTTTATATAAATATTGTAAAAAAATGTATGTTAAGAATATAATTTGAATAAATGGAATAATAATAGTAATAAAAAAAAAGAATTAAATTATTATTACCTATTTAATTATTATTATTATAAAATTTGCACCAAATAAAATTAATTACAATATAAAACGATATGAAAGACGTCAGCCTGTCAGCCGTGTTTTTTTTGTTTTAGGGTGTTATTTTCGTTACGGAATTTCTGGATTCGGTCTCCACGCTCAAGGCCCGCGATAGAAGCTATGCAGTAGCTTAATAAGTTTGTGTTACAACTACCTTCAACAAAGTTTTATTTAAGTGGTTAATTTAAAATAATATTTTTTCGTACCGCGACCTATGACTATGGCCGCCATTTTGTCTGTTACCGGTCGTCCCGGATGAGCCTATTCCGTAAATTGTAAATGTCACAGAAAGTTGCTAAGAAAGTAAACTTACTTTCTCAAAAAAAAATGACCTTCTTTCTTCAAAAGTGCCATTCCAACTCCATGCCCAGCAGGCAGCCCACAGAGGTGTCGCAGATAACGTGCCGGGAGCTCACTGCGCGGCGAGGGCAGCACCGTGGTGTATAGTCCATTGAAATGTTACATTTTTTTGTGCTAAGTGTGCAAAAGTCAGAGGACTACCCCACTGGGAAAGAGGCGTGATTTTATGTATGTATGTATGTAGAATTCTAAGAAATGTACACTCGGATTAGAAATTATTGTGAAAATCAATCATTTCAAAAGTTTCGTCGTGGGGGAAAAGAGTCCATAAATAGTTATTAACAACAGTGCAACATCAATAATTATGTAACGCCATCTCGTAGCGAGTAATAAGACTACCAAACTTGGCGCCATCTAGTAGCAAATCGCAGTACTACTACGTAACGTCTTTCGGGAATGTTCTGTCAAGGTACTTCTATGTAACGTGTTATCTAGAAGCATCTCGAAGGTGTGGAATGTTCGCGATATTTCTTCCGTGAAAATTCCAGAGTAATCTAGAGTAATGACCGCACTATAAAGGCGGAGCACTTCGGTGGCGGAGCATCAGTATTTCCGGAGCGATAATACGAGTTATACCTGCGAGTTCAAGTGCGATTAAAAGTGTTCAGTGAAGCTTATAGTAAAGTGTAAATTAGTGGTGTAATAAATAAAGTGTTTTGTGGTAGTTTGACCGGCATTTCCATTCCGTAGAACCCCGGCTCGTAACAATTGGTGTCAGAATTGGGGATTTGGACAATGCCGGTGTTACCGAAAGAAGACACAGAGGGCGTCCGTACCAGGGGTCAGCGCCAGCAGGAGTTGGACAGCAGGCGCTTCGGAGGTAATACGCCGGAGAGGTTGGGTGGTCAGGAGCAGCCAACGGTGGAAGCAGGCCCGCCCACGGTATCTCCAGCGCCAGCACCTCCAGACTTTGCTGCGCTGATGGCGATGCTACAGGAGCAAGCCCGTCGCCAGGAGGAGCAGGCCCGCCACCAGGAGGAGCAAGCTCGTCGCCAGGAGGAGCAGGCCCGCCACCAGGAGGAGCAAGCCCGCCGGTTGGAAGAACAGCTGCTGCGGGATAAGGAGGAGCAGGCACGCCGCCAGGAGGAGCAGGCACGCCACCAGGAGGAGCAGGCACGCCGCCAGGAGGAGCAGGCCCGCCGGTTGGAAGAACAGCTACTGCGTGACAAGGAGGAGCAGGCACGCCGCCAGGAGGAGCAGGCCCGCCGCCAGGAGGAGCAGGCCCGCCGGTTGGAAGAACAGCTGCTGCGTGACAAGGAGGAGCAGGCACGCCGCCAGGAGGAACAGACGCTCCTCATGAAAGATCTTCGAGCGACTTTTGGCAAGGAGATGAATGTGATGAAGGATCAAGTTCATCATGTTGAGAACCGCATCACGGAAGCCGAAACTCGGATTGAAGATGTAAAAAACCAGATTACAGATGTGAGGAAAGAGCTGGGAAATCTGAAAGCTGGAGATGGGATTGCGACTTCCTTACCTGCCGTACCTTCAGCGCGTGGATTTAAAGTACCGCCATTCGATGGGACATCTTCATGGTCAGCCTATAAAAAGCAGTTTGAAGCCGTTAAGAAGGCAAACGGGTGGAGCAAAGCCCAGGCCATGACTGCGCTTACATTGGGTTTGCGAGACAAGGCGTTAACCATCCTAGAAGCTCTCGGAGACGATGTTTCCTACGAGCAGCTACTAGAAGCCTTGGAAACCAGATACGGTGACGCTCACCTGGAACACGTGTATCGTGCGCAGCTGAAGGATCGTGTCCAGCGCTCTGGTGAAAACTTGCAACAGTGGGCCCTGGAAGTTGAGAAGCTGGTACGGAAGGCATACCAGTCGGTACCTGCGCTCATCGATGGGAATCTGGTGCAAGTATTCATCGACGGCATCCACGACCTGGAAGTCAGGGCCGCTGTCAGACTCGGGCACCATGAGACTCTCAAAGACGCCTTGGCTCATGCTTTGGAGGTCGAAGCCGTACGGAAGGATCATCGATCTCACCGTGTCAGGGAAGTTGTAGCATCACCGGCTCGCGACCGTTTCACGAGGTATAGCCCTAGGTGCTACACATGTGGTGAGAGGGGCCACCTTCGATCCAGTTACCCAAAGCGGACTGCTGAAAGAGAAGAAAGTCGTTCCCAAGAGGATAGGGTGGCTAATGTCACCGCCCAGCAACAGGAGGGAAACGAATAAATGCCAGGACTGCGGGGCGGGTGCTGGCTGATTTTAGAAGAGCCCCAAGGGTTTCGATCTCACAAACCCAGGATGGGAACAGCCTGATTATCAAGGGCGAGGTAAATGGAACACCATGCAAGCTGACAATAGATACTGGAGCATCTCGCACGGTTGTCAGTTCCCGACTTGCAAATCGGTTCCTTGGGGACTCTGCAAACCGTGACCGCATCAACTTGGTAACGGCCACGGGTCAGCGCATACCCGTCCGAGGAGAGAAAGAGATGCAGTTAAAGTTGGGCAATGGAATTTACCTGCATAATGTCATCGTGGCTGACATAATGGACGACTGCATACTGGGCTTAGACTTTATGAGGAAGAACTCTTGTGAGATCGACGTCAAGCAAGGAGCGATGAAATGTGGTCAAGAGGAACTTTTCATGGAAGGAGCGTTATCAGGAAAAGTGTACAGCTTGAAGAAGGTCGTGCTTCCTGCCAGATCAGAAACGACTGTACCAGTTAGTCTCCCTCAGAATTCTGGGCGAACACATCGATGTGTACTCATAGAAGGGATATACAATGAACTTCCATGGAAAATGGCCCGAACTCTGGTAAGAGCCAATGAAGCCTCAGTGGTACGTGTGCTGAACCTTAGTGATAAGGAACACGTGATAGAAAAGAGCACATTGATTGGCACTTGCGAAGAAGTAGATTGGATGCGCCGATGCCAAGAGTTGAGTACTGGGAACATCGTCAACAAGGACGCTAGAAACAACGTGTTGACACTTTTAGAAGACTGTCGTAACATCTTAACGAAGAATGAAATGGACAAGGCTAAGAAGATGTTACTCAAGTACGCCGATATTTTCTCTTCGAGTGATGCTGACATTGGGAAGACTGGATTGGTTCAGCATAGAATCAATACAGGAAATGAGGCATCCATCCGTCAGCGACCAAGGAGACTGCCAGTAGCACGAGAAAAGGAAGTTGAGACCATGATTGAAGGAATGGTAAAAGATGGTGTGATAGAACCATCGTCAAGTCCATGGTGCTCACCTGTAGTGCTGGTGAGGAAGAAAGATGGCAGTATGCGGTTTTGTGTCGACTATCGTCGTCTGAACGACGTTACGAAAAAGGACAGCTACCCTTTACCAAGGATCGATGACACGTTGGACATGCTGACAGGGGTGAAGTGGTTTAGCACGCTAGACCTGAAAAGTGGCTACTGGCAAGTTGAAATCGATCCGAAGGATAAAGAGAAGACTGCATTTTCCACAGGAAAGGGTTTGTGGCAGTTTAAAGTTATGCCATTTGGTTTATGCAACGCCCCGGCTACTTTTGAAAGATTAATGGAAATTGTACTCGCCGGATTGACTGGGGACGCCTGTCTTGTCTATCTAGATGACATTATCATCGTGGGCCGTACGTTAGAAGAGCATCTTCAAAACCTGGAACGCGTGCTTGTAAAGATCCGAAGCGAGAACCTGAAGCTCAGCCCGAAGAAGTGCTCATTCCTCAAACGGCAAGTAAGCTTCCTAGGCTACGTAGTGTCTGAAGATGGTATCCGCACGGATCCAGAGAAAATCATCGCCGTCAAGGATTGGCCGGTTCCAAAGGATAAGACGCAGGTCAGAGCATTTTTGGGTTTGTGCTCATACTACCGGCGATTCGTCCAGAACTTTGCGGATATTGCCAAGCCCTTACACAAGCTCACGGAGGAGAAGCGACAATTCTGCTGGGACGGAAGCTGCGGCATCGCATTCCAGGAGCTAAAGAATCGTCTGTGCAATACACCTATTTTGGGTTATCCTGATGCGGAAAATGAATTTATAGTTGACACAGACGCAAGTGATATCGGACTCGGAGGTGTGTTATCTCAAAGGAAAGGAGATCGAGAGGTCGTTATAGCCTACTTCAGCAAATCCTTATCGAAACCTGAAAGGAATTATTGCGTCACGAGGAGAGAATTACTCGCCGTGGTGAAGACATTGCAGCATTTCAGCAAATATTTACTAGGGCGAAAATTCCTTATACGTACCGACCATGCTGCATTGAAGTGGCTATTACAATTTAAGAATCCAGAAGGACAAGTCGCCAGATGGATTGAGCTATTACAGGAATATGACTTTGTAATCGAACATCGCAGTGGGAGATCCCATGGCAACGCAGACGCATTGTCAAGAAGACCTTGCCCTGAAGACTGTAAGCACTGTGCCAAACAGGAGATAAAGGAAGCCATACCTGTGAAGATGCTTAAAACGGATCTGAGCGACGAATGGAAAGAAAGCCTACAACATGCTCAACAGGACGACGCAGACATCAAGCCAATATTTGAGTGGATTAAAGCAAGTGCTCCTAAACCCATGTGGAGTGACGTCGCTTCAATGAGTTCAATCACAAAAAGTTATTGGGCGCAATGGGACAGTTTAGTTATTCAGGATGGAGTCTTGTGCCGCAAATGGGAAAATGCTCGAGGAGACAGCTGTCATTTGCAAATGGTCGTCCCTAAAGTTAAGGTCCCAGATGTGCTACAGCTCTACCATAATGGATGTTCAGGGGGCCATATGGGAGTAAAAAGGACTCTGTTGAAGATACGTGAGCGGTTTTACTGGATCCACTGTCGCGACGACGTTGAGGACTGGTGTCGCAAATGTACGAGTTGTGCTGCTGTGAAAGGACCTCATACACGGAGCAGAGGTGCACTGAAACTGTATAACGTTGGGGCACCATGGGAAAGGATAGCCCTAGATGTTGCGGGACCGTTTCCTGAAAGTGAAAGCGGAAACAAGTACTTCATGGTTGTGATGGATTATTTCACGAAGTGGCCAGAAGTCTTCGCTATACCTAATCAAGAAGCTACTACGGTGGCAGATAAATTAGTTCACGAAGTCTTCTGTCGTTTCGGGGTGCCTCTAGAAATCCATAGCGATCAAGGAAGAAATTTTGAATCTCAGGTGTTCCAGGAAATGTGTCGGGTCATGGGTACTCACAAAACCAGAACGACCTCTTACCACCCGCAGTCAGATGGAATGGTGGAGCGATTTAATCAGACATTGGAGAGATATCTGGCAAAAGTTGTGGAAAGCAGGCAAAAAGATTGGGACAAGCACATCCAACCGTTTCTTTTGTCTTACCGAAGTGCGGTTCACGAAAGCACGTCAGTGACACCAGCTTATGCGAACTTTGGAAGAGAATTACGGTTGCCTGCCGACTTACTAACCGGTATACCACCTGACGCTCCACGCAATATCACTGATTATGCGAATGACTTGCGCAGCAGGATGAATGACATTTATGAGCATGTCAGACAATCAGGTCAACAAATGTCTGAAAAGATGAAGACCCGTTACGACCGAAAGACAAACAATAAGAGCTTCGATGAAGGTTCGTTAGTGTGGTTACATAACCCAGTCCGCAGTAAAGGGAAGTCTCCTAAGCTGCAAGCTAAATGGGATGGACCATACCGAGTTGTGACCAAGATTAACGATGTCACTTACCGAATACGGAAGAGTCCAAGAAGTGCGCCAAAGATAGTTCATGTGGATCGATTGGCGCGATATTATGGGCCTGACAATGCTCGGGACGAGCATGTCTTAGGAGGGGGCAGTGTAACGCCATCTCGTAGCGAGTAATAAGACTACCAAACTCGGCGCCATCTAGTAGCAAATCGCAGTACTACTACGTAACGTCTTTCGGGAATGTTCTGTCAAGGTACTTCTATGTAACGTGTTATCTAGAAGCATCTCGAAGGTGTGGAATGTTCGCGATATTTCTTCCGTGAAAATTCCAGAGTAATCTAGAGTAATGACCGCACTATAAAGGCGGAGCACTTCGGTGGCGGAGCATCAGTATTTCCGGAGCGATAATACGAGTTATACCTGCGAGTTCAAGTGCGATTAAAAGTGTTCAGTGAAGCTTATAGTAAAGTGTAAATTAGTGGTGTAATAAATAAAGTGTTTTGTGGTAGTTTGACCGGCATTTCCATTCCGTAGAACCCCGGCTCGTAACAATTACAATGTTTTTTTATTTCAATAATGAAATAATGAGAGAAAACTGTGTGATCATTCATTTTTATGTAAATACTTACGAGTATTGGAGAATACTGTTAATTTCGTTGTTAAATAAATATTGATATGTTAATATTGGAAATTATTCCTCGAAAACTCCTCTACAAAAATGATCTGGTGAATTTTACTGTAAAATGATCAGAAAAAAAATTATAACCCCTTAAACGAAATTCGTTCTCAAATTTTCATCTGTTTTTGTTAGTAATATCGTAACTTTGTTATGTTTAATTCTACCCAAAAAGTGTTTTTTTTTTGCGACAAAAATATTGCCGTAATTTTTTTTTGAAATGGCGGAAAACCCATTAGGGTTGGGACCCCACAAACTTGAATTTAACTTTACACTAGCCCCCCCTTGATATCTAAAAAATAAAATAGCGTCCTCTGACTTTTGCACACCCAAATGTAACATTTCAATGGAGTCCGGGTGACGATTGTTGTATTGCTATAAATAACGAGATAAGTATTCATTATTCTAATCGGAGAAACGGGAAAAACTTTTTCTCTTCTGTTGACGTCGTATATCTTGTATAACTTCGTAGGTTGTCACGACTGCGAGAGGTTGTAATTGGGTCACATTTAGGGGGTTTAAAATCGATTAACAAACAACATTTGCATTTTGAGGAAGCGAACTCTGGGGTTCCCATGTTTGTGGTAAAATGTGTTGTCGTGTCGTATCGATGTTAGGGAGCCGAAGGTTATAAAGCGAAATGTAAATAAGTAAATTCCAAGCGAAAACTACATTTTCTGGTGCTAGTGCGATAGGTTAATATTATTATTTTATCATCACACAAGTTATGTTTTCAGGAAGAAGCGCACTTGGCATCTTAACACTGTTTTATTTATTTACGCAATAAAAGCATAACAAGTACTAAAAAGTCTGTTGGAGGTTTCTGCGTCTACAATATTCATCCCATGTTCTCCATAAACATCGGTTTTCTCCAAGATATCCTCTTTCACAAAGCATAAATCATCTCCGACCAGAAAGCGGCTTACATTTATATGTATAAAACTGTCTGCAACGAGAAAGCAATCTGCTCCTATACCTTGGAAACTTGATATTATGGCCACTATTTGAAGCGTTATTTTCCATATTTTCTAAGAAAACCTTTATAAGATGTCGGCTATTATAGTAAGATTTTCATAATAATGTATGAAGGGTTTCGGCACAATAGATTACCCACAATTTTATTCAGTTCACGTAAATAATTCTTTTGACAAAATATCCTTAAGTAGAATATAATGTTACGTAAAAGGTTATACAAGAAATTATTATATTTTATTAAATATCTTATACGTAGGTCACACTATAAGTTTTGCGTTACTTAAAAAAACAACATATTAAAACCAAAATATTATGTTTATTGCTTTTCAAAATACTCTTCTTTACATTTTAAACATTTTTTCATGCGATCGAACCATTTTTTAAAACAGGAGGACCACAGATCTGAAGGCATGTTTTCTACGTGCTGATTGAACGCTATCACTGCCTCTTCGGAGTTGGTAAAAGTGAAACCTCTCATCAAATCTTTGATTTCAAATGGTAGAATACCACTCGGCATTAACACTCTTTTGATCTTCAAGTGGAATTGTACTGATGGGACCCGTAGCTGAGAAAAAAAAACGCGATCATTTTTTTACCAACGTTTCTCGCCTGCCTCACTTTTGTTCTCATTTTCAAACACCCATTCAAAAGATTGCTGTTTTTTTTTCGGGTTCAAAACAATAAATCCACGTTTCGTCTCCTGTGACAATGTCATAAACAGCATTAGAATGTCCGTGGTCGTACTTCAGTAGCATCTGTGAGCACCATTCCACGCGAGCCCGCTTCTGTTCCGCTGTCAATTCATGAGGGATCCAACGACAACAAAGTTTCCGAACTTTCAATTCTTCCTGTAAAATTTTCTGGATTTGACTCATGCCAATCCCCAATAGTCCTTGAATTGCCTCATAGGTAATCCGCGGGTTTTCTTCAATTAACCGCTTAACAGTAGCCACATTATTTTCGTTGACGGCAGTTGAAGGGGTGGCCTTTAACTGCCGTCAACGAACATTCGTCATGTAAAGAAACTTGACCTCTCTCAAATTCAGCAAACCATCGCCTCACGGTGCTCAAACAAGGTGCATCTGCGGCACAGTCTTGCGGAGAGAGAGAACTTTTAAAATCATAAAAAATCATCGCTCTAAAATCTTTTAGACTTAATTCCATTTTTGTTGCATACGTAGAACTTTGATGTGTGATGAAAAACAATTGACAAATGATTTCCCGCCAATTGTTTTTTTTATTACTAACAAGATGTTCTGCTCCGCAGCAGAACCACTTTGACTACATTATGTACAAAAGACAGGATAAAATGTAGGTAATATCTATATTTTTGTAGCTTAATATCAAAAATTGTGTATTGTTAGTTTCTTGGCAATTATCAATTCAAAGTGGTCATGCTACAGAGCATACTCTCCAGCAGGACCACTTTAAAATAACGGTTATTTCACGCTGATTATGCACAGGTCATAATATAAACAAATGTATATTTATTGTATATCAAGATAACATCTACAATTTTAGATAAATACTTACTAATTTTTAGTAACATGTAAATATTTTATCGGAAAGCGCCTGCTATGAATTTCTTAGCAAATAACAAGATTAATATATTTCTTTACGATAATATAAATTGTGTTTCAAGATAACAACATCTACAATTAATTTATAATTATTAATTAAATTTTAATTTTGTTTATCTCTATACTGCACACAAACAGCAACCCATAAAAAGACGCGTGAATTTAATACACTAATTAATTAATTTAATACAGTAAGTAGGTATGTTATGTTTATACGTACTTCTTTATATGCGTTTGAACAACTATTATTTTCCTGTAATGTGCAATGCATATGTTGCAAGGTTGCAACGTTTAAAAAAATATAACATTCGAAATTCAAATAGTTCCGACTAGCTAGAAGTGCAAATCTTTTAGTGTACCCCATGCAGTTACCATTCTCCTCCAAAACGGCTCATCTGATTTTTATGAAATTTTAAATGCATACTCCGTAGGTTTGAGAATAGACTACTATCTATTTTTCATACTACTAAGGTTAGGTTAGGTTAGGTAGGTAAGGTTGTCCACCCCTAACATTTAATTTTTGTTTTTTGGACAACATTTATTTTTTAATTTTTTAATGTACGAGTAGCATTAAAAAATACGAGGCCGGACTCGTGCTTCGATTCGTTCCCACTAGTTCTACTAAACAGTTCTACCGTAGAACTACTGGGAACTTTGTTTCCCACTAGTTCTACTATGTTTGATGGAACAAAAAAGTGGAACATAATATACAACTTACCCGATTGAATGTTTGAACTCATTATTCCGATGATGATTTCTTTATTCCTAGTAACCAAAAATATGTAGGTACTTCACTAGCGTTCTACATGACTCACAACCGGAATGATGCTTAGCGACTATGCGCGGCCTAAGCCGGCGGCTTGTATTGCCGGCGGCAGTGCCGCTCGGCATAAACCTGGCGGCACTGTGTCTGCCTTTGCCTACTGTGTGAGCCTTTATAAAGAAAATTGAAAAATAAATTTTCTAAACAAAGGTCCCGAAGTCTACGGTCTGTCAAGAATGCAATCCGTAACGATAGCAACCCATATACTCGTAAATAAAATCAAAAGTCATGCATTAGCATGACTTTTGATTTTGGGAGCGGCTTTGTTTATTCTTAAATTGTATTTATTAAAATACAATTTAAGAATAAACAAAGCCGCTCCCGAAGTCTACGTTTCACAGAACCACTATTTTAATTTGTCAAAAGGTGCACCGAGTACAGATGAAAATGATTGTCGATTATAAAAGACACAAACCTCAAATGTACCAGGAATACATAACAGCATAAGAGCCTTCAACATTTTAAATTCTCTAAATTAGTGAAAACCGATTGAATGTTTGAACTCATTATTCTGAAAAAGTACCAGCCAATCATAAAAATAAAACAATTTAAAATTAAAATATTTTCTAGATCTTTTGAATCATATAGGGAAAACATACCTACTGGTTAACTGTACAATAACGTCATCAGAACGTCATCAGTTGGAGCACAGGACCTTGCAAGTCCCCGTGCTTCACCCAGGTGGAGAACCTAGGTGAAGCACGAGTCCGGCCCCAAAAATACATACAACCCTAAATTTTGAATGTCACCAATCCCTATTTTAATAGTCCCTGTTTCCCTTGGTCCCACTGGTCACGACAGTTCTTATGAAAAAATAATGCATTACTAAGTTCGCCGGGACAGCTAGCAATCTATAGGTACAGTAATAAATTAGTCGTCAATTAGACATCGTTTGTCTGAACTACGTTCAAATGCATTAGAGTTAGACTATAGATATTATTAGATATTATGTATGTATTTTTTTTTAATCGCCTTCTCGGATACTGGGACGTATTCCCCATGGTTTAGATTATACGTATCATACAGTAGTAAAGGTGAAATTTAAACAAATTACCCACTAGGTCAAAGTAACTTTACGTGACGTGACTACGATAAGCCAATTATTTTTTTGTGGTCCAAAGGTTAATGAGTTAATTGAATGCTCAATTGAGTCATGTTCATGCAAGATCTGACGAAATTTCTGAAGAGTCGAGCCACAATAGTTGATTTTATGACAAGGATGTAAAATGATATTATGTATTGTTTTCGAAGGCGTTATTTTGAATTCACCAACAGCGAAGCGAAGTATTCTAGAGTAGAATCCCTAGCGAGGGTTTCTAAAGTAGAATCCTAAGCGTAGCGAGGGATTCAAAGTACTTCGCCTAAGAAAACATAATTTAACTCTCGAGGTATCAATATTACTTTTCATAGCATTCTATGAAAAAAAAAATGTACTAGCGATGAAAAAATTCGCGCGTTTTGTTTAAAGCTAATAATTTTAAAATTTAAAGCTAATAATTTGTTAAAAATAATGTGATGTAGTTTATGTAAATATAGATATCATAGCTTAGTAATATGTATATTTATTATATGACGTACCCATAGTTTATGTAAGTCTATCTACTTTTGGCGAGTCAGCGCCGTGGGTCTGGGGTATGCCAAGCCATGGTCTCTAGCGGGAGTAGGTGGAACGCGGCCGTGTCGAGGCGGCCGAGAGGGAGCGTACTCTCCCCGCCGAGTTCCGTAGTCAGCGGCGAGGGTGCCGCAGGCTCATCTACGCCCAATACCATCGACCTCCATGATCGGGGCCTGAGGACGACGGGATCGCCACCCGCCGTCCTTACAGAAGCAGACTAGAAGGATCCAGGGAACCAGATTCACTCACCGACGCGGGATAGCACCCTACCCCCAACGACGCGGAATTCTCATCCCGACCAAACCCCCGTAGAGACCACACAGGTGGTCAAAGTCCGCTGGGCACACTGGAAATACCTTCTGCGTGTGAACCGCCCGGCAACGGACGTAAGAGCGGCCGCGGCCTTGGGCCGCGGAATTTAAAAAAAAAGTCTATCTACTCTTTCACCCTTACCTACATCTCCTCTCAGGCCTGCTAGAAGAGATTCCTTTAGGAATAAGTAGTTCCCTTGTACAATGCTCACTGTATTTTATATATGTATTCTTGGTCTTTTGTTTGTGAGACTCCCTCTTATTATGACAGCCATTTGATTTATCAAAACTAAAACATATTCATTCCGCTACGTATTCTGATGGTATACTTAATCGCAATCTGAACAGAGTGTCTAGTACCAGTTCCTTACGATAATTTGCTCCAAATATGTTTTCGTATTCTCCATACATTTCACACCAGAGCGCCCCATGCATGCGGTAACGTCAGGGAACTGTGTGAAATGTATGGAGGAATACGAAAACGTATTTCGAGCAAATTAACGTAAGGAACTGATACTAGACACCCTGATGCTATAGAAATAAGGAGAATCTCTAGTCTTACACGTACGTATAGTACAAAATCTCACTACCTATATCTGCCGACAATCTTGGTCAAACTTATCGAGGTTTTAAAGATGATTTAAAAAATATATACAACTTATATTTCAATGTGTTTAGTATGGAAAATCGTCTAACAAAAGTATGTTAGTAGTAGTATAAGTCTCTGAAAATATAAATAAATAATTAAATAATAAAAAATACCAACTGCATCTGGTTAAGTGCAGTCTTATTTTTATTTTTATAACCAAAAACAGATTTTTTTAATATTCCAAGTGAGTGTCAAGTATTTTAGTTGTATTTTCTAGACTTTTCTCATGATTTCAATTTGGCTGACAATACATTTTAACGCTCGAAGCGCAAATGTTCTCAATATTTATTTAATAAACCACAGAATAAATAACTAGCCGAATATTTATATTCGGCTAGTTATTTATTCTGTGGTTTACCTAACTAAATTAGGTATCGTTTTGCAACTGCATTTTATCATTGTACGTAAATAGCGAGGTGATAAACATTTCGTATTCAATTTTATTAGATGTTTAGTTTAGTAAATACGAAACCGATAGGGTCTATTCCCGTTGTCCCCTAGTAGTGAGCGTAGTAAACGAACTAGAAAGAGGGTGGACAGATATTAAACATTTTCTCCATCAACCGCCATGACTAAGTTCATCCGCGGAGTTCGATTTTTGCTGAGCGCGTGGCTGGTGGTGGCTTTTTAGGTTACCTCTGGCGCTCCGCAAAAATCGGGTTCCCAGACACTCACATACCGAACAACGTTTCTGTTGGTATATTGAGGAGAAAGGTGCTTAAATGTACATATTTGTTAGGAAATAGTAAAAGAGATGTTACTGTCACGACTGTTTATATTAAAGTAACTAGGTAAACAATAAACATTAAAATATTGAATAAAAGAATATGTCAAATAGAATATGCCTAATATAAAAGAAAAATAACTTATAAAGAGTCTGCACTACAAGAGATTAGACTATCTACAACAGCCGCCCTTAATCGATGTTGTACCTGACATCAGCAAAAGAAAGTTAAGTTTCTAGTCCTAAACTAATGGTACACCTTTTGTGCACCATAGGCCCAAGTGGCTTAGTGAGGACATCTGCAGGCATGTCACTACTTTTTACATATTCTAAGCTAACAACATTATTGGATACCTTTTCCCTAATAAAATGAAACCTAGTATCAATATGCTTCGTCCTGCTGTGGTGTATAGGATTCCGAACGAGATTGATGGCACTCTGGCTGTCAGACGCTAAGTTAACTGAAGTAAGTTTACCTGTTATTTCATAAATAAAGCTTCCTTAGTGGCAGACGCTAGTGCCATATATTCGGCTTCCGTAGATGACAAAGCAGTCGTAGGCTGCTTCTTTCACTCCCAGGATACTGGTCCTCCACCTAACTTGAAGGTGTAGCCAGTATACGACTTCCTGTCTATCGGACAGTTTGCCCAATCGGCGTCGCAAAAACCTTCTAAAGGTTCTCCTCTTCTGTAAACCAAGGAATAGTTTAAAGTACCCTTTAGCTACTGTAGAACCCTCTTGGCAGCATTCCAGTGTTCCTTCGTAAAACACGTATTAAACTGACTTCAATAGCTTGTCATTATAAGCAATATCGGGGCGAGAATTCTGTGTGAGGTACATCAGACTTCCAATCAAGTTTTGGTAGGGATAAGACTCACCAACATCACCATCACTTCTCTTCTCCATGCACTTTTTAATTAATGCAGTATTCACCGTCTTACATTCTCTCATATTGAACTTATCCAACAGCGATAAAATGTAATTTGCTTGATTTATTTTCACACTCTCGGAATCGTATTCAATTTGCAATACCAAATACGATTTTAGTATTCCGAGATCTATTAGTGAAAAATATTTCGACAAATCTTTCTTGACAACGTCACATGTCAAATAAGATTTATAGAAGACAATTATGTCATCGACAAAAACACTCAAAATCACGAGTTCTTGACCAAAGAGTTTAGTATACACGCAAGGCTCCGAGGGAGTTCCTATGAAACCTATTTTTATAAGTGTTTCGTTTAACTTTTTGTTCCAAGCTCGTGGTGCCTGTTTAAGGCCGTATAATAATTTTCTCAGCAAGCAAACCTTGTTTTCCTTGCCTTTTTCTACGAAACCAGGGGGTTGTGCCATGTAAACTTCTTCTTCTCAATCTCCGTTTAGGAACGCGGTTTCGACGTCCAAGTGCTTCATTCTTAGGCCCATCTCTGCAGCTAGTGCAAATAGAGTGCGCAGCGAAGAATGACGAACTGGTGCAAACGTCTCGTCGTAGTCCACTCCTTGGACTTGATTAAAACCTTTGACGACAAGTCTAGCCTTATATTTCGTGATATTACCATAAGCGTCCTTTTTGATTTTATAAACCTTTTTGTTTGGTTTATCTACTAAATCCCACGTATGGAATTTAATCAGGGATTTATACTCATCTGCCATTTTCCAGCATCGTCGGCATGAGTAGCTTCATGATATGTCGTCGGTTCACCAGAATGGACCGATGACACATTGTACGTTAGGTAATCCAGTCGTCTCCTATTTCTAGAGGGGTACCTCGGCTCGTGAATAGGTTGTTCCTCATTTACACCTGCTGATTCTACATCATCATCAGGAAGCGTCAGTTCATAAAAATCTTGCTGCTCTTCCATAGTTGCTGCCTCTTCGATATTAATCTGATGTTCTGATGTAGATGATTCAGCCGCAGGACCGGTACTCTCTAAGCAATCAAAAAATTGTTAATCTTCTATTTCCGGCTCCTTATCTTCAAATAATAATACGGAGTCTGACTGTACCACAGGGTCAGACTGCCGCTGCTTCAACCCTGTAAAGCTATTTTCATCTCGGGACACAGATACTTTTCGTGGGTTAGACGGATCCCTAAAAATATAAGTATTAGGGTTTTCTGAATAACCGACAAAAACTGCTTCCTTTGCCTTTAAATCTAATTTCTTCCTATGACATGAAGGTATGTGAACTAGTGCTACATTCGAAAACTTTCAGATGACTAAGATCACTCCTACGGCACACCACCTGTCATAAGGAATTTGCATACCTAAGGCTTTGTGAGGTGACCTATTTTTTAGACGGCTACTCGGAAGCGTCTTCCCAGTATGCCTTCGGCAGTGAGCTTTCAGCCAATAACGATCTCGCCTTTTCTGTTATTGATCTGTGAGTTCGTTCAGCTACTCCGACTTGTTGAGGGCTGTATGGTTCGTCATTTGATGCTCGATACCTTTTGAGTCAAGGGAACCGATAAAGTCCTTGTTGACGAACTCCTTGCCTCCGTCAGTCCTAACCGCTTTAATCTTTTTATCTAATTGATTTTTTCAAAGGTTTGAAAAAGACAAAAATTGGCATTAACCTCTGTCTTTGTAGAAATAAAGTAAGCAAATAACTTTCTTGTATAATCGTCTACTAAAGTTAACATATACTTATTTCCCTGAAAGGAGGTTGTAGACATAGGCCCACATAAATCAATATGAATCAATTCCAATGGCGAGGTAGTCCTATTAAATACTACCTTCTTAAAAGGTTTTCTTGCTTGTTTGCCTTCTACGAAAGCGATGCAATTCGTTTTATCTACTACTTTAAACTCTACGCCTACCTATGATTCTTCAGTTGACTCATGCCTATACGACACAAGTGTCCTATCCTCTTGTGCCAAAGTTGGTAACTATTCTGACAACCAGAGTGCACATCCTGCGTCAAATAATTGTTCGCCACGTTATCGGGAACATTTACGGTACAATCAAGTACATACAGTCCACCACAGGGCGAGGTATGAAGAACGGAATCATCTGTAAAACTAAAAGTATTATTTTTATAAAAATTACATCCACTTTTATCAAAAACACATATAAAATCCTTATCAACGGCTTTCTGTACAGATAACAGATTTGCTTTTAAATCAGGAACAAAAGCAACGTCATTGATCCTGTTGACAACGTTCTCTGGTGTATTTATTGAGACATTACCAATTCCGCAGCACTGTATTTGTTCTCCGTTTGCGACTGTGACGCTACCATTATTCTTTAAAGAAATATCTTGGAACCATTCATGTCTAGAAGTAATATTTCTGGAGCATCCCGAGTCTACGTACCAAAGATCCTTATTAGAGTGTCCAGAAGTATTGAGAGCAGTAAATGTGGAGTCGTTTTCTTTTACAGCATTTAATTTCTCCTTCCTACATCTCAGTGGACAGTCCGGCCTTTTATGTCCAGGTACTTTACAGTCGTAACATACTTTTTCTTTCTTCTTAGATTTAAATTTCAGTCTGGCATTGAAAACGGAATCCATTGCAGCAGCTGCATTTTTGGACATCCCATACAGCAGTTTCGATTTCACTTACACTTAGTTACGTCGACATTACAGTTCTCTAGCGCCATAATAAGAGGCTCATATTTTGGGGTGAGACCTCCCAAAAGTATAGCGGTATAGCGGCAATCGACGTATCTTCTATTACCTTGTCAATATTTCGTACCTTGATCGAGGCGGGGGTCGTGTCATCTTCTGTATAACCACTTACTGTTGCCCAAATCCTCATGTAAAAGATAATTACGCATCTTGAACTTCCATGTAGGATACCCATCTTTATTCTTTAGGCAAAAAGATGGAATCAAAGATGAATTTGACGAAGTTGACTTGTTAACAACTGAGAGATCTCCAGATTCGTGTGACATTTCGATGAAAAATTTAATTTTTATAAGTCACACTTAAAATATACACTATAACTATATAAAATTAAAACTTTACACAGCACGCTCTCAACCCTTCGTGCTGATAACGTGTTGGGATATTGAGGAGAAAGGTACTTAAATGTAAGTATTTGTTAGGAAATAGTAAAAGAGATGTTACTGTCACGAGTGTTAATATTAAAGTAACTAGGTAAACAATAAACATTAAAATATTGAGTAAAAGAATATGTCAAATAGAATGTGCCTAATACATGGGGCATACTAAAAGTTTTGCACTTCTAGCTAATCGGAACTATTTGAATTTCAAATGTTATATTTTTTAAACGTTGCAACCTTCTTAGTAATAAAAAAAAACAATTGGTGGGAAATCATTTGTCAATTGTTTTTTATCACACATCAAAGTTCTACGTATGCAACGAAAATGGAATTAAGTCGATAAGATTTTAGAGCGATGATTTTTTAAGATTTTAAAAGTTCTCTCTCTCCGCAAGACTGTGCCGCTCGTCTTCAAAATGCTTTTGGGAGAGAAGCACCTTGTTTGAGCACCGTGAGGCGATGGTTTGCTGAATTTGAGAGAGGTCGAGTTTCTTTACATGACTAATTTCAAATATTGGATATAAATGAATATTGGATGACTAATTTCGTGAAGGGCGGCCTTCAACTGCCGTCAACGAAAATAATGTGGCTACTGTTAAGCGGTTAATTGAAGAAAACCCGCGGATTACTTATGAGACAATTCGAGGACTATTGGGGATTGGTATGAGTCAAATCCAGAAAATTTTACACGAAGAATTGAAAGTTCGGAAACTTTGTTGTCGTTGGATCCCTCATGAACTGACAGCGGAGTAGAAGCGGGCTCGCGTGGAATGGTGCTCACAGATGCTACTGAAGTACGACCACGGACATTCTAATGCTGTTTATGACATTGTCACAGGAGACGAAACGTGGATTTATTGTTTTGAACCCGAAAAAAAAACAGCAATCTTGTGAATGGATGTTCGAAACTGAGAACAAGCCAACAAAAGTGAGGCAGGCGAGAAACGTTGGTAAAAAAATAATCGCATTTTTTTTCTCAGCTACGGGTCCCATTTGTACAATTCCACTTGAAGATCAAAAGAGTGTTAATGCCGAGTGGTATTCTACCATTTGTTTACCCAGGGTGTTAGAAGAAGTTCGCGAAAGACGACCCAAAAGCCGCGTTCTCCTACATCATGACAACGCTTCTTCACACACGGCCAACAAAACAAAGTCATTTTTAGCTTCCGAAAAAGTACAACTAGTCACCCATCCTGCGCCTAGCCCCGACCTAGCACCCTGTGATTTCTGTATTTTCCCCAAAATCAAAGATTTGATGAGAGGTTTCACTTTTACCAACTCCGAAGAGGCAGTGATAGCGTTCAATCAGCACGTACAAAACATGCCTTCAGATCTGTGGTTCTCCTGTTTTAAAAAATGGTTCGATCGCATGAAAAAATGTTTAAAATGTAAAGGACAGAGTTTTGAAAAGCAATAAACATAATATTTTTAACATGTTGTTTTTTTAAGTTACGCAAAACTTATAGTGTGACCTACGTATAAAAGAAAAATAACTTATAAAGAGTCTGCACTACAAGAGATTAGACTATCTACAACAGTTTCTTGTCCTGCATCTGGAGTTAGTAAGGAATAACTAGTTCTTCTGTGCGGGACTATCAACTAATCAAATATTACCTTGACATTGGCGAAATCATCGATGAACATCGATGGAGTCACGTTTTTAGAAAAAGAAGAAGAAAAAGAAGTTCCTCCCCGATCATGGCGCTTGGAACATCACTGAAATATCGGAGACTCATTGAGACGTTACATGTTAAATATCCCGAACATACTAATAATAATAATTAGGATTTCGGATTAATAGCGAAGAGTCTCGATCAACATCTCAAGAGGCTCTCGTTAGATTGTTGGATCAAGAGACACATTCAGAAGGCTGATCCTCGACACGTGCCGTATTGTTAGGAGGTTTCTCAGTCTGTAGTCAGTGCACCGCCGGTAGTTTGGGTCCTACTCCGCTACTGGTGGGTCACTATGTTTTATATTTTTAAATGTATTTGTTTTTTTTATAAATGTAATTAAAATTTTATAAAATAAGAAAATTAATGAATAAACGATGTAATAATAGTAAATACGAATTGGTATATAATGGAATTTAGAATTTTTATCGTTTTAATCTCGTCTGTAATCTTCTTATTTCGTATCTTTTTTGAATAGCTATCTATCTGTGTTCGATATTCGAGCTGGAAATAATATTGTAAAGCGGTGAACCAATAGCAACTATTCCCTATTCAGTGCCAATAGGTACTCGGTATGTACACAAACCAGTGTGAGAACTCCATCAATACAAACGATATGAAACAATAAACCGACAGATTTAAAACGCATTTCGATAGCCTACAATGATTTTCCTTTTATTTTTCATTTAGTTCAGTTTTGTTATCATACTTTAGAGGCCTTAATTCTTTAGATTCTAAGTTGGTCACAAAAAATGGCTCTTGTCTTAAGAGTATTTAATTCATTCTCACCATGAAAACATTAGGTATAACTATTTATAATTCAAGAAGAACACGGTATTTTTATAACATACTCTCCCACGGTTTCGTCCGTTTGACAAATTATATTCTAAAAACCTTCCTCAAGAACCACTCTATCCATTGGTGAAATCCGCATCAAAATCCGTTGCTTAGTTTTAAAGATCTACGCATACATACAGAACGGTCGACCTTGTTTTATAGTATGTAGTACCTAATAGTGAAGTTTCAACATAATCTGGTTTTCATGAAATGTATTTAAAAATGTAAGTACACGCCAAGGTACACGCGAAGTTAGCTCGACCGGATGCCGAGGAATATGTCTGCCGCTTTAAGATAAACTATTTTATAACGTGAAGCTCGTTGAATTCCTGTTAACTTAAAATGTCTCTCGCACCGCTAGTAACCTGCAAAATTTATGAAAATATTCAGTTTTGTTTACTTTCAAAATGCTTGTAAACTACAAGATTGGTATTCTTCTATTACAGTACCTACTAATGTATTAAATTACTAGACTGCAGTGATTGTAGGTACCTTCTAAAATGGATAATAGTTATTATTCTTATTATATAGTCCTAGACGCCCAGGACTTTAACCACCTCTTTAAACCCCTTCGTGTGTATTATTCTTAGTATGAGTTGGTTTAATTTACAAAAAAGATTCTGTCATACCTTGACTCTTATGTTCCATACATTTTATACAAAATCCACTTGTGGAATGTGTGGAATTTAAAGGTAACTTACCGTAAAAAAATGTGTTACATAAATACTGCACTTCGTGTAGGTATTATAGTTTCTGGAGTAGTGTAGTATATGATTTACAAAATAAGTTAAATATAATGATGGTAATAAGCCGTATTAAATAAACTCCTTTGAGAGCCATTATATACGCCGTCGAGCGTACCTTTTGTGCAGTCTGACAGAATATCAAAGTAAATTTTTAAGTGTATTAGCTCAGGTTACTTTGACTGTACAGAGAGCTTTGCTAGGAGAGTCGCCGTGGTTAGACGCAGTCCTTGCGAAATGTACTCGTATTATCTGAAATAAGTTCCTTCAAGATGACGTCGACGATGAATACACGTGTATTTGAGATCCTTGTACAACAACTTGGTTCTTTAGTTGATGGGTTTTAAAGTATCTATATTTTTCGACTCGACTTGAAACTATTTTTAACTTATTTAATATTGGAATATACCTACGTCTTTTTGATTGGCTTTCAAAGTAAGTTTTCTGTATAAATGTCACTGTTTGTGTGTGTGTATATAATTTTGTATAGAAATTAATTGACTGAGGGAGTGAAGCGACCGAAGTCTCCGTTTCAACTTGCAGACTGGGGAGAATTTCTTTCGTCTGTACCTACCTCTACATCTCTACATCTACGGGTTCTGTCAGATCATGTTTGCGGTCGTATTTATCAACCGATTTGAAACTTGACACACTTGAACATGAAACTTTACACACATACTCCTTGCTTACATGAATAGCATATGAATGATACTTTTTGGATTGGATGAAAAATAAAAGACTAATAAAGAAAATTGAAAAATAAATTTCCAAAATAAAGCTCCCGAAGTCTACGGTTCACAGAACCACTAGTATTAAACGTTCAGCAAGTTAGATCAAGGATGGCTTACGGACTTACATACACGAAAGAACCTATTGAACACGATTCATCAGATTGTTTCTCTCGATATTTTTAAAATTAAAGTGTGTATAAGCTCAAATTTAAAAAAAATACTGATTCTCTGTTCAAAAGTAGATTAAGGAGATAATAATTTGGAATATATAACTGGATGTCTAATAAGTATTTGCCTATTTGGTGACTAACTATTTACGGCGGTCATTGCAGATACGTTAATGTCAATAAAAACTTGAATGTGGGGACATACGGCATGATGTAAAATTTACGCTTAAAGTTGTGTTATGTAACTGCCGCCACCGTTTCAATTATTCTATTCAATTTAATTGATTTTATCAACCGAATGAAATTTATTCAAATGAAGGTACAAAATATGAATAAGTGTCACGTGGTATGTGCTCGAATATCTGTTAATTTGTAATTAATTAAACAATCTAAATAACGAACTCTAAGTAATTGATAATTACGTAGCGCAAAAGTTCCCGAATGATGGTTTTGTGATTTTCATTAACGGCACACAAGTGCAGGTGCGTTTGTCTCCGCTTCGTTGCAGTTTTCCAGTGCCCCTACTCTTTTGACTTTGTATCAATGACTACGAGTACTATTACTTCATACATAGAGTGTGTAAAGATACTTTTAGGAAGAGGAAATTCTTTTATTTTCCTGGCAATTGAATTTTAACGAGTATTTTGGTGAACTTAAATGCTTTTGTATGGTTCAAATCAGTCAACCAACTTAAAGTTTCAAACTCACAAGATCTTCGCAAGTTGAATCAATAGACTTCGGACGCTTTAAACGTTACTGGTTTACATCTTATTAAGGGCCGTGGGGCCCTAACCGCCACAGACGAGAAAAGAAGTTTGTTCCATTTTACAGGGCACGTATTGAATTTTTGAGCATGTCTTTATCGTACCATTTCAAATGAATAAATGATCGATCGTCGTTTCGATCGATCTGAAGCGACAGGTCGTAACGATGAATCGTACCGTATATGGGGTCCTTTAAACTTTGCTAGTAAACATAGTAAAGTCGGTTTTATTTTATGAAAGTACTGAACTTGGATAAAAGATAGAAAATAATTAACAAAGAAATGTTATGATTAATACATATAAGTGGGACAAAAAAGGGAGGAAATTGGTCAAAGGTTTGATGTTACCAATTATGGACTCCATTGCCAGCAAAATTCGTAGAATATGGATATTTCAATATAGGTACAGTTCTAAAAAAATCACCGTGAAATAAAGTCAGGAACTAAGGATAGAGGGTGGAAGGAATAAAAAAGGTATGCGAAATTACCACACTTTTTGGTACCCTTGAAATAAAAATCTTACTCCATGTTGTGAAAATTAAACGGAAATATGAAATAACTGGGTCCTGTTCAATAAAGGCTCCAAGTCGACATAATTGTCAAAAAGTGACTTAATTGTCAAATTGTCATGTTGAGACTGTTCAATAAACGCGACAAATAAGTCAAAAACCGACACCGGTAATCTGTGACAAATTTGTCGCTGGAAAACGTGTTTAATAAAACTCGACATATGTCTGTCACCATTACCAACCACCAGTCAAATATTATTTGACAATTGTCGAGTTGTCATGACAATTATGACAACCATTTATGTGACCTTAAATAACTTTTTTACCACAGCCCCCACGCTTGGGTACTTTGAGTGTGTTCATCTACATACTTCGGACTGCAGGGATTTATTTAGTGGTATGTAACATCTGTCAGGACCCTGTTAAATGAAGCGGCCATCCTACAAGACAGACATATGTCTGTAACGAACAACTCGACAATTTTTCTGCTTAAGAAAAATACAGGTGACAAATTTGTCATGACGGAAAATTTACAAATATGTCGCATTGTCATGATATTCCGACATATTTTTGATTAATAAAACTTTTTGAGCGACAGGTGTCTGGCAGCAATTTTTGTGAAATCTTGTCCAATCTGCTTTATTGAACAGAAAATTGTCATGACGTCACGACATATTTGTAGAATTGTCAGACATTTCTGATAGGAGCTTTACCCTCTGTCGCGAAATCATATTTTGAATATAGAAGTTGTAAGAATGTATTTATATAAAAAGAACGGTATATGGATGAACATACTAAACGTGTGTTAGCAGTGTGGGGCTATGCTAAAAATGTTTTTCAAGGTCAAAGTTTAAGGTATTACGCCTTTTTTCGTAAACGATGATTTTTATCAAAAAATAGTCAAAGGAAAAGTTGTAGATTATAAAATTACCTTACAATAATGACTTTTTTCCAAATATTACTACTTCTGAGTAAATGCGGTCATAAATTGACAGACATGGTAGGCAGAAGTGCATAAAATTTTGTTGGTCCCACGTAATAGGACAAGCCTATTGACGTTCCTTTCTATGCTGAGTACAATCTTCTTAACAGCAACGTGGTACATATTAAGTATGTATAGGTATATTTATGTACATACTGGTAAAAATCTAAACATTTTGAGAGGCAACTTCACAAATGTGTAGACTTTGTGTTTTTGCTAATGTAGGTAGATAGTATAATATAATAACGTTAATCTATTACCAAGTTAATTGCGAGTCAATAATCTAAAAAATCTAGAAATAAAATAAATTTATTGATATATTAATTACC
This sequence comes from Nudaria mundana, assembly GCA_963556515.1. NCBI lineage: Eukaryota > Metazoa > Arthropoda > Insecta > Lepidoptera > Erebidae > Nudaria > Nudaria mundana. Next base: position 16,606,515 of record OY748286.1, on the reverse strand, counting down.
CCTTAGCGCAAACTGCGCAAGTAATATATTTTTTTTTTTTTTACTTTTTGTCAAATTTCTAATCTTATGTGTGCCACACTTGACTGTGCGACTCTTAGTTTAGGAGGAGAAGCGGCTTCACTGGCATATTATATATATAGATTGTGACCACCCTTACAAGCTATAAACAAAAAAAAATGAAATTTATTTATTAAATAGAGATTAAGTAGGTACTGAATAATTAAACTATTTAACAAAAAGTTTTATTTTATGTACCTATCTTAAACTTGCAAACCCTACCTATCCCTCTGCCTATCCCCTCGATAATATATCTCATATCATAACTATTGGTGTGTATTATCTATGTAGTTTTACACTAAACTGTTATTATTATTTGGTTTTAACCTATTGTGACAACCCTAAAAGAGGTAGGTAAAATTTAATAACAAAGGCCAATTGTATCTGAAGCGATGGAAAGAGACCGGATTGTATGTTGTTGCTACCGTGAAAGATGGGAAGGCCTTTGGTGTGGGACGCTACATGCGTTAACACCTTAGCATCTTCACACCTTCCAAGCAAATCCGGATGTGCCGGCGCTGCTGCTGCATCGGCTGAAGGCCTCAAACGGCGCGGCGTAAATATGCTAACCTATATAGCAGGTGATTACATATTTCAGCCGTTTGTGGTTGAGACACTGGGGTCATGGGGTCCTAGTGCTCGCCGCCTTCATAGAGATATTGCTAAACGCTTAATCGATGCTTCTCAGAACCAGAAGGCTGGCAATTTTCTTTCCCAAAGAATAAGTATCGCCATCCAACGTGGCAACACAGCCAGCATTCTGGGAACCTTACCAGTCGGCAATGACGCGGAGGATTTTTTAAACGATATTTATAATACTAAATTAACGATTTCGGGACTTAAACGCGTAATTTACCTTGTTTGGCGTTAATTTAGTATAATGAATTCAGAACGCAAAAGTTTAAAATATATATATATATATGTATATATATATATATATATATTTATTTTAAACTTTATATATATATATATATATATTTATAATGTAAATATTTTTAGGATAATATAATTATGTATATTGTAATTCTTATTGTAAATAAACTTTGAAGTTATTGTATCTCAATCACTGAGGTCGCCCCTTAATCGTAGACATTGTCATCGTCGTTACCAAGTACCTACGCCAAATCGTCTTATAGATTTACTGTGAAACAACCGTTCATTAGCTACCAAAATTACCTTATTCACGAGATACTAATTTTGTTTTATTATAATTAATTATTTATATTTAAATTAATATTATGTGAATATTTTAGGCGTCTACCTGTTGGTGTTATTAATATTAAGAAAAAAATTACGTTTGTCGAATAGGAGCCCCTTTAAATTTTTATTATATTGTTTTTATTGTTGTTATAGAGGCAACAGAAATACATCATACGTGAAAATTCCAACTTTCTAACTATCACGGTTCATGTTCATATTCACAGACGGAGGGATAGCGAAGTCTCAGTAATAGGTTTCCCGTTTTACCCTTTAGGTACAGAACCCTAAAAAGTTGCATATAGATCTCATGAATAATGTAGCTACATGTTTATTATTTATTTTAACTGCTTCGATGGCGTTAGTCGGTAGTGCATCGGCTTTCGACACCGGAATCTCGGGATCGATTCCCGGGTCTTTCTTTTTTAATATTTTACTAAAGTCTTTCATAATAATAAATAAATTCGCCGAAATAATTTCGTGATCGATTACGTGACCAATACGCCCGTTTCACTATGATAAGTATAAGTATACATATAATATAACTTAAGAGGTCTCTGGTTCCGCCTTCGAGAATGACTTAATATATTTTAACTTCATTATAAACAACATAAACGTTTCTTTCGAATCCGAGTGACAAGGAAACCTGAAAAGATTACAAAGCAAAATTAAGTGAATTAAATTTCAATGGGCAAATCTAATAAAGTCTCTGAGCTTTGAAAGAAGTGATTGATTTTTCTTTTTAAGGGGTGGCTTTGTTTTCTCCAACAGCTCAAAAATATAGAAGAAAAATGAGTTTCGGGACTCGACGGCATATTCCTTGTTAAAATTAGATCCGCATTAAAAACAGTATTGATTTTTTTCACAAAAAAAACATTTTAAATACTGATCCAGGTTAAAGGTTAACTTGGGTCTTACTTAACGCACGAAATTCTAAGATGTCCCTTTTAAGGCTACTCATATAATATCCACACTTGGAAAGACTGTATAATAATGTAACAGATACGGAATCACATCGATTTTTTGTAAAGAACCCTTCAATTATACGTAAGGATCTCTTATGCATTGGAATGATCATAACATGACTTTACCTATCAATGAGACAGAAAAAGGTCGCGAACTTCAAAATTGTCTTAAGTAGCCGCTAACTGTAATTAAATTGAGCCAAAGCTAAAGGTTAATCAACTTATTTAAATGTCAGGTGTTTGTGATTTTTCGACCCCAATTTATACATATCTAGCGAACGCCTGCGGCTTTTCCCGCTTCACAAATTATATTCACAAGAACCTTGCTCGAGAACCATTAATTTATCCATTGGTGAAAACCGCAAGCATACGGGCAGACAGACTTTAATTTATACTACTCGTATGTTATGATTATGATGATGCAACAGTATAATTCCTCTAGAAAACTTTGGAACTGGACATGAAACTTGATCGAGACCTAAAGGCATATCCTCTAGGTCTCGATCAAGTTTAAATGGAATATAGAATCAGTGAAAGATCCATTTCAATAGCGTTAACTACAAGTAAACTGGCTAACTGCGTGTCGGCATAGACATAAGAAAAAATCATCCCAAAATACTAACAGAAATACAAAGCAAAAAAAAATATTTCAGTAATTTGAAAGACAAACACATATCACGACTATATCCCCGAAGGGGTAGGCAGAGGTGCATTATACACACACAATTTGCCAGAATTTTTGGTCCCACGTAATGCCTATTGCCGTCACCGAGCACCGGCGACAGCATATACGACGACCGCGTTGGTCTATGCCGAGCACACATATAATGGGTTATGTCCAAAATGGCCAAATGAATTGAGTAAAAAGTAGCAGCTATATTGTAATTTTGAAAAAAATTAAACCCGTTGCCTTGCGATGAAAAGTTGATGAAAGGCAACAAAATCTTATGCTGCTAAGTATGGCACAGCCAATTTAAGTCCTGGGTGCCTCGGACTTAATTTGTCGGCGTGCTAAATATACATATCGCTCGGACTACTGAGATTCTACTAAGTGGTACCTATGTAACATCTCTTCTGGCTGTTTGAATTTTAGTTTGAATTATTAGGGTTCCTAGTGCCCCGTAACGGCAATAGGCCTGACCCCTATTACGTGGGACCTACGAAATTACTGCCAAATCGTGGATGTGTAATGCACCCTTCGGGGATACGGGCGTGATGTATCTCTCTCTGTCTATCAAGTCATGTTTATCTAGCATGGACTATCAAAATAGCAATATTATATTTATGTTGGAAGGATGCCGTTGATGAATAGCGATAAAAATGCAGTGGTGTATGTGTGTTTTACGTATCATTCGATTACAAGGGCTTCTTTAGTTTATTGGATCAACGCCATCTGGCAGAGAAATTAGAATCATTTTCTTCGTGTCGTCACAGTTATATATTTCTACTAGCTGACCCGGCAAACGTTGTTTTGCTTTAGGGGTGGACTACCCTTAACATTTAGGGGGATGAAAAATAGATGTTGTCCAATTCTCAGACCTACCCAATATGCAAACAAAATTTCATGAGAATCGGTCAAGCCGTTTCGGAGGAGTATGGCAACGAAAACTGTGACACGAGAATTTTATATATTAGATTAGATATGACGCGTGTTATTCACACTTAGAGGTTTCCTATTATAATCAAGAATGTCTTAGTAATACGTAAACCTATTGATAGTATTTCTCGAGCACTTGTGGTGATGACTGAGGGAAGATGGTGAGTATCGTTAAAGATAAAGGTGAATTGCTTAGATAAGGCGATTGTAAACATATGGTACTCGTTTTTAAGTAAATACTTATACATTCTGACTCATTGTTTTACCGGTTCGGTTATCCTGTAGAGTATGTTAAGTGCATTTACAATGTATTTGGAATTTGTTATTAGATGAAGAACTAAATGAAAGTGGAAGCGACATTCGCTGCTTAATATACATTTATACTTACACAAAGGTATTCAAAGTAAATAAACGAAATTTCTACTAAGTAAATCATTAACATAATATTTAACATTACAAATCTAAATCTGGCCCCTTCTCTAATAATATTATTAAATTGTAACAGCGCCGAAGCCATAGGATTAATGCCTCCGGTTGTATGGAATATTCAAAATTTTATTATTTATATTGTTGTATTTTACCCTAGTTCAAGTTACTATTGGTTTAATTGAAAACACGTCAAACATTGACACTAAAACCGTCTTCAAATTACCGAAATGGGACTAAAAAATAATTGTTGGAATGGGAACAAATTGAAATAGGACCAAGAGGGAAGCAGTAGTTTTCAATTAAAAATACAATGATTTTTGCCCTCAAATAAAATCAAATAAAAGGGTTTAACAACTTTGCTGCCATTATAAAAATGCTAGCGAGGATAGAAGTTCTAGCAGAATCGGAGAATTTTTGCTTAGACCCGAACTTTCAAAACTTAGAACACAAATGTAGGAAACGTTTATGCCCTTTGCTAGTTTGTTCGGTCGTCGCTTTAAACAGTCTGGTCTTGATAACATTAGGTACCTACAGAGATTCTTAATTAAATTAGATTAACCTGACCTAACCTAAGCTAGCAGTTAGATTAACCTGACCTAACCTAAGCTAGCAGGTGATTACATATTTGAGCCGTTTGGGGTTGATACACTGGGGTCCGAGTGCTCGCCGCCTTTATAGAGACATTGCTAAACGTTTAATCGATGCTTCTCAGGACCAGGCTGGCTATTTCCTGGCCCAAAGAATAAAAAATATCCCCATCCAACGTGGCAAGACAGCCAGCATTCTGGGAACCTTCAAAGTCGGCAATGACGCGGAGGATATTTTAAACGATATTTTATAACGTAAATAATTATGTATATTGTAATTGTTATTATAAATAAATAATTAACTTACCAATAACTCAATAAGTGAAGTTCAAGCTGTGCAGGATAAACTTGCAGTGTATCTGGAGTAGATTATCACGGAGACGGCGGTCGGACCTTCTGGGTCGATAACAATGATGATCATAGTCTTGGTTTTTGCGACTTCTGCCATACTGTCTTAATTTATGTATGTCTCCGTGGTCTTCGATTTCTGCAACAACGAGAAAAGGTTTGATTTCTCGTAACAAGTCTGTTCTTGATAACATTAGGTACCTACAGAGATTCACTCTGTATTCCCTAAGGTTCCATTTGGTAAGTTTAATGGAAACTTATTCAACGAGGGTTGAGTTTAAAAAATGTTCTAAGGATTCAAAAGCGTATAAGGTCATTCAATGTCACCATACTATAAATATTTGATAACCTACAATCTGTTTGATTACTCTAGAATTCGCTTTAGATAAGGAACGGAATTTCGATATTACTCGTACTTAATGCTAATGCCAGCTCAGTTACTATTATTTAATCGGTGGCTCAGTGTTAACATTAGACAGGTACATTTTCGAGAGTAGCATATTTTTATTTTTTGCTTAGTCTGGTCAAATATTTGTACGATTTGCAAATTATGTATTTGTTACGGAGTTTTTTCATTCTAATTCAAACCTACTTCTATTTAGTTTACAAAAATTGTTTCTGGTTGGATCTAGAGTTTGATAATTATGCCCAGACGAGACTATCACTATATCCAGGCACTGTCGGTATATAATTGTCAGAGCGTCGACAGTTTTTATCAAGTTTCCCATATAAGTAAAAAAAAAACAACAATACATAAAATACAAAAAATTAACTATGTATTTATGAGTAAGATAATTGCTCTTTTAATTGATTATCTGACAACATCATATTATAAATGATTTCTACTCTATTTATTTGTTCTTTTTAGTATCATAGTTTCCCACGATGTATTATGTCCTCAATATTAGATATTACATTGGTAAAAGGCATTATTTTGCTAACTCTCTTTCAAGTTTTCGATCTTGCAAAAGATCAGGTGTTTATTTGTTAATTGTAATAGTGGTCAAAATTGTTATAAATATAAAAAAAATTACAATAGGAATTGCATAAACGATAGGCTTGGAACGGACTTGAACCGGCGACTGTTCCCTTTTCAGGAGTAACGTTCTGCGAAATGACTAAGAGATCACTAGCTCTTGCTAGCACTTGAGTAACGCTAGGTACATACTTAATCAATAAATAAAATACCTATGTACTTACCAATAACTCAAACAGTGAAGTTGAAGATGTGCAGGATGCCCTTGCAGTTAGATCTCGACAACAGTATAGACAATTATGGTGATTTCAGAATGACCATTTGGGTCTGATAATAATGATGATCATAGACTTTCTACGTTCTACTCTGGCCATGTTTAATTCCTGTCTGCCTTCGTCGTCTTCCATTTCTGCAACAACAAGAAAAGGTTTGATTTCTCGTAACAATAGCTAGTCTTAGAGGTTTATCAACTATGCAGTTATAGTTATGAATAAGCCGATTGCTCTTTTAATCGATTATCTAACAACAACATATTATAAAGTGTTTCTACTCTATTTATTAGTTATTTTTAGTATCATAGACTTTCCCACGATGTAATCAGAGGCTTTCTCTGATCTTGTTTTTAGTACCATTGTTACAGATTGTGTTATACACCGTGAAAGTAACACCGTTTTAAAAAAAATATTTTGGACTCCGTTTCGATAACAGAACCCACTGGAAGTCTTACTTTGAAAATTATTTTTTTTTGTAAACGGTGGTACTTTTTTTGTATAAGTAACTTGGTTTTATAACCGTCATTGTACAGTGTTAAGTATGAACGTTCTCAATTTATCATAATCTTTTTGATGTTAATTCAATTAACTACGGCAGTTTAAGTATCATCGACAATTGATTCCCAAATTGGTTCAAGCATTGTCGAAGTCAAATAATCTCATAGGTTCTCTCAATTTGTTTTTAAATACGAAAATTTTAAGCTTGGCATAATTTCCTTCTTATCTTAATATCAACATCTATCTCACGTTCTCAATTTGTTTTCCATGAACTGCCCAGTAATTCCACAAAAACCCCAATGTCCTCAATATTAGACATTACATTGGTAAAAGGCATTATTTTGCTAAGTCTCTTTCAAGTTTTCTGTCTTGCAAAAGATCAGGTGTTTTTATAAAGTTAATACTATCAGGCGTTACTTTTCGGGAGTCCATAGTTAAATTAAATAAATCTAACTAATTTGTAATATTCCGCCACATGCAAATTACCCAACTCTCGTATTTATTCATGCACAAGACCGCCCTCCAATCCAAACCCACTTAGGCCAAAAGTATAGAGAAATAATTTTGAAAATAGAATAAATATGAGAGTTGTGTTATCGTGCAAAAAAATAATAAAAAATCTCGACACGTGTTTCGCCCCCAACTAGGGGCATCACCCGTAAACCGCACCTATTTATATCCTAGGTTTTTTATTTCTACCCACAACCATTACACCAAATTATGTTATATCTACCACCACCGTTGTTTGAATGACGTATACCTACCCGCAGCAAAGGGGTAGAGGCGAAATTAAGTTGATCATTTAAAATATTAGGGTTCAAGCGTCTATGTTTGTAGATTTCTAACTGTTCCAAAACCGAAAGCCTCAGTCCTTTGTTGCAGGTGTGCAGAACGTCGTAAGTGTGAGGATTAGGTAGGGAGTGACCGGAGTCCAACAAATGTTTTGCGAAATGAGACCGTTCTGGGCGTTACGAGTTGTGGCTCATTCGGTCGCCGTGCGCCGAGCCATCGACATCTCCTAATGATGACCCTGGTTGGGGGCGAAACACGTGTCGAGGTTTTTTATTAATTTTTGCACGATAACACAACTCTCATATTTATTCTATTTTCAAAATTATTTCTCTATACTTTTGGCCTAAGTGGGTTTTGATTGGAGGGCGGTCTTGTGCATGAATAAATACGAGAGTTGGGTAATTTGCATGTGGCGGAATATTACAAAGTAGTTAGATTTATTTAATTTAACTATGGACTCCCGAAAAGTAACGCCTGATAGTATTAACTTTATAAAAATACCTGATCTTTTGCAAGACAGAAAACTTGAAAGAGACTTAGCAAAATAATGCCTTTTACCAATGTAATGTCTAATATTGAGGACATTGGGGTTTTTGTGGAATTACTGGGCAGTTCATGGAAAACAAATTGAGAACGTGAGATAGATGTTGATATTAAGATAAGAAGGAAATTATGCCAAGCTTAAAATTTTCGTATTTAAAAACAAATTGACAGAACCTATGAGATTATTTGACTTCGACAATGCTTGAACCAATTTGGGAATCAATTGTCGATGATACTTAAACTGCCGTAGTTAATTGAATTAACATCAAAAAGATTATGATAAATTGAGAACGTTCATACTTAACACTGTACAATGACGGTTATAAAACCAAGTTACTTATACAAAAAAAGTACCACCGTTTACAAAAGCCCTAAAATCTAGATATGTTTTACGTAAATTCTCCATAGAAAAATGTATGCAAATTCAAGCGCGTCCCGATAGAACGATCGTCGCAACTAATCGCCAGTGCGCCATAGAATTTCAAAGTGACTCCACGCGTGTCGGATGCTACAGCAAAATTACGTGTTGTGAATTTGTGTTTTTTGTGAAAAACTGTAAGTACAATATTTTTATAACTAATTTACTTTCAGTAAGTAGAAAGTACCGATATAATGAAAGTCTGAAAGAAAACCATGATGGAACTAGATATAAATCGTAAGAAATACAAAATTATTTACTTTGTTGCGTAGGTCATTTTATGAACCTTGTAAAGTAGGTATCAATTCAGGCTTGAAACAATCAAAGCCCTGCCCACCTTATTTTCTCGAGATATGAACTGGCGGGGTATGACTGGGTATGACTTTCAATCATCTTATAGTTCTCTGCACGACATACATAGATTTTTCAACATGATAAAGGCAATAGGTATCATAAACGTAATTGGTAATCGAGGGTCTCTTTTCGCAGGATAATTTGCTGAGTGCCATGCCAGCGAAAAGAAAATTTAGTACGCATTATAAAAACGTGAAAGCCAAAAGATCTCGGAATAAAATGTAAGTTCCTCCCTACTTATTTATTTACCTGTCTACTTGACTACGTCTTGTCCTAAATACCTAGAAAAAATTTACTAGATTTGTGTTAGTGTCAAGTAAAAATCCTAGTTTTATTACTTTTATTTGTGTGTATGCTTATCATGTCTTAGTAGTAATAATAATATAATCTATTTGCATTTTGAACAGGGTAGGTACATTACAAAGCAAATAGGTACAATGATTTAGATCGCCTGATTCAGACATATACCTACAACAGCATGTAAATATTGATTTGACATGTAATTAGATAGGTACACAATTAGGTATGTCAGTCTAAGAAGAAAAATTACAATGTCCAGTAGGTAATAATTACGTAATTTCAATATCTATATAAGTAATAAAGTCAATTTCTATAGGAACAATTTTCATAATAATAAATTTTATTACATAATATAGTATTAGTTTTCATATATTTATGTATTTCAAAGCAATGAGTTTGCTTACACTATTATTAGTTACAGTATTATTAGTTTTCATGTTCATCATGTCTAAATATGTGGAAGTGGAAGTAGGTATGTTTCCTATCAGAAATTGCACGGGCGCGCGCGCGGCTTTGTCGACATACTTACCGCCAAAGAGGCGCGCCGTGCCTGGCGTAGGGTTGTACAAAAATTACAAAATAAATAAAAAGTGGATATTGATGAATAATATTTCCAGTACTGAAAATGAAGAAAACCTTCAGGCCGAGACTCCGAGCAACACTGCTACGCGCTGTATAGAGGTAAGTTGTTATACGTAATTCTTGTAGACTTGTTACATAAATAAACAAACTAGTTAGTGATGGGCGAAGACAAAATCTCAGTACCTACAGTTTTTTTTTGCAATATTTATTATTTTCATTGTGAGACAAACACATACTTCTCAATTACTTTCTCAAAAGAAAATTCACGTTCAAATCTCGTATTTTACCAAAATCAAGAATTTTTTTTGTAAAATATTATCTTTTACGCGACTGGTGTACGTATGTATGTATGTATACTAAGTAATATATCTTTGTGGCACGATAAGTTCAAAATTATTGAACCGATTTTAATGTTTTTAGTATCATTAGAATTGTCTTCTAAGCCCGAGTGACATAGAATAAGTGACGCCATAAAAAACCAATACGTATAGCGTAAAGGAAATTTATAATTTCTGTTCATCACGAACATAATATTGTATGAATTCTTTTGCACTTTTATAATTTGTCTTCGTCAGTTATGAATATAAATAAATAAACAATAAAAATGTTAAAACCCGACAGATTAAAAAATGAAAATGTGTAATAAAAATATTTAATAAAAATAAATAACAACACCATTGTAATATAGCGTATTTAGCAGTCGGGGCCTATTTCTAAAGAAATATTTAGCTAGTCAGGAATATCTTCGAGCCTGTGAGGATTTCAATGGGTCTCAACTGTTGAATTCGATTTATTACAATAGTGTTCTTATTTATTTTTATGTAACATAATTCAAGACCGTAGACTTGTTTTCTTTTTACCTTTTGAGTTTTTATGCATATAGTCGGATTTATTAAATTTATGACGTGATAACGTCTTATAAATCGATGAACACCGGCAACACGCACAAAAAAGTGTCACATTATGTCACGCTAGGGTCAAGCGAGAGCGCAGTACAAGCGATGGAGAATAATATTATGACGTTATCCGATAAAATTATCGTCCTAAACCGACTTTACAAGCAACCAGTTTTTTATTATGTTTATTTATTCACTTTCATAATTGACGAAGACTGATAAAAACGTTTAAGATGTATTCTAAGGGAGTTCTTAGCTATGTTTGAAGAAATTTGGCCCATACCTTTTGAATTATTTTTTATAAAAAAAATCAAGCCATTATCTTTCTTTACAGGAACTAGTTATTGACAACCGTCAAGAGGGAAAGGTGGATGAAGTGGAAGTTGGGCGTAGAGTAGTGGATATTTCTTTTTTTTTTAAAGCTCTTCAGGCCATAGGGGACCACTGTCCAATGGATTGTAAGTTAAGTTACCTCAGTATAATAGGTGAAGTAAAAGTTGGTCTGGACTCAAAACTCATCATAAAATGTAGTATGTGTAATATGAAATTTACTGTGTGTTTGGTTGAAAGGAAAGAAGATAGCATGGAAGTGAATCATCAAATTGTGTCTGGTATCATATCATCTGGTGGGAGCTACTCTCAGTTAAAAACATTAAGTGCCGCAGTAGCCCTACCAATCATGTCACCTTCATTGTACAATGAAATTAATAATACGGTTTGCGATTGGTGGGAAAAGACAGCAGCACATTCCATGGCAGAAGCTGTCAAGGAAGAAGCGGAGTACGCAGTGTCTATAGGTAGTGTTGATAAAAATGGTACACCATTAATATCTGTTGCTGTTGACGGTTGTTGGAGCAAGAGATCTTATGGTAAGAATTTTTCCGCCTTATCCGGCGCAGCTGCGATAATTGGCATTAAAACTAATAAAGTATTGTTTTTTGGAGTTAAAAATAAATACTGCGTAGTCTGTGCACGAGCCGCAAAGAACAACAGTCAGCCCCCGGAACACCATTGTTTCAAGAATTATTCAGGATCATCTACCGGGATGGAATCGACCATAATAGTTGAGGGGTTTAAACGTTCCTTTGTTGATCACGGTGTAATTTATAATAAATTTGTAGTAGACGGCGATTCCAGTACTTATAAAAAAATATTAGATTCGCGTCCGTACGATAATTTAATAGTAGAGAAAATTGAATGCAAAAATCATCTTTTACGAAACTACTGCAATAGCTTGGAGAAATTGTCGAAAGACACTAAGTATCCTTGCGAATTGCGGAAATTCCTAAAAGAAAGGTATTTGCGTTTAAGAACGGGTGTAAAATGCGCGATTAAATATTGGGGGGATCAAAATCAGTCACTCGAAGAAAAAATAAAAAATCTTAGTGAAGATATCCTAAATGGTCCACAACACGTATTTGGTAATCACCAACATTGCAAGGAGTATTTTTGTAGACCTGACACTCGTCGAATAGAACCTGTTGGGTTACTTCCAGCAATTGTTGGATGCGGATTAATGGACGCGGTAGAAATTTTAAGTAAAAGACTGTCATATCATTCTAGAAGTTTAATTCATAATTGCACAAGTAATATAGTTGAAAGTTTTAACGGAGTAATTGCCAAATTAGTTGGGGGTAAGCGTGTAAATTATTCTTCCCGTGGTTCTTATGCGGGCCGATGCGCAGCTGCTGTTGTGTCTTTTAATACGGGATCGATTCATAGTAAAACTCATGAAGTCATATTTAAATCTAGTCCTAATCCTTTGATCGCGAAAGTGGAAAATAGTAATCGTAGAAACCGTTTAATTGCTAAACCTAAATTAAGATTGAAAAAAAGCCACAGCGCTGTATCGAAAGACGCTCACTATGGACCAAACTGCGAGAAACCTGATCTGAGTCCAGAATTATATGAGAAAGCCAAGTCATCTTTTTTAGTTGATTTAAAGTTGTCTTGTGCTGAAAGAGAGGAGCTTGAAAGGTCGACCCATTTGCAAAGAAGTAGTGCTGAGTGGATGAGTACAAGGAGAAAATTACTAACCTCATCATCGTTCGGGGAAGTTTGTAAAAAACGAGAGAGCACAAGTTGTGCTGCTCTTGTTTGTAAAATCGTTTATGGTAGTAATATCTCCAGTTTGCCTGCTGTACGGTACGGTATCGAAAACGAAGAAACTGCAATTAGACAGTTAGAAATTCAAGAGAATATTAGTATACAAGGTTGCGGTTTGTTCGTCGACGATCAATATGAATTTCTTGGTACTACACCAGATGGCATTTATGCAAACGGTTTAATTGAAATTAAGTGCCCACATTCTTTAGCTGGCATGACTCTTGATGAAGCAATGGCCAAACATACCTTTTGGGTTAAGGACAAGGCTTCCAAGGGTTATGTCATAAATAAAAATCATTACTGGTATTTCCAAATTCAGGGACAGCTACATATAACTAAAAGAAACGTTTGCATGCTTGGCATCTGGTTTGGTGCTACTGTACCTATGAAAGTTTATATTATAGAAAAGGACGACAAATTTTGGAAGGAGAAAATGGAGATGAAATTAGTTAGATTTTATTACGATTGCCTCCTTCCAGAATTAGTTGATCCTCGGCAGTCACGAAGCATGCCTATTCGTGACCCGCCCAATGTCATAGAGGCTATGAAAGAGAGGAAAGAAAGAGCTTTACGTGTTTTGAAAGAGAAGAACGTCTAATGATTTTGAAAGAGACTGAGGTAACTTAACTACCCAGCCGGTCGATTCACGTAAACACGCCAGTTCAAAAGTCGTTTTAACTTAGAAACTTAGAAATCGCCTTTTGGTTTTCTGTTTTTAACGCACTTACTTATCTAGTCTTGGATTGTCATAAATCTTCGAATAGCTCAATTTCTATACAATTCCTATACGATTTTGAAGAGTTACCTGGTGTAAACCCAAGGTCCGATCCTAATGAAATTAAAATGTGACCACACGGGATGCACCAGCTTTCAAATAAAAAAAAGAATCATCAAAATCGGTTCAAAAAATACAGCGAATTGAGAATCTTCTTCTTTTTTTAAGTCGGTTAAAAAGTGTGCGAAGTGACATTTTTAAGTCACTACGCTACGGTTTTTATTACGTGAATCGGGCAGCTGGTAACATTTTCATTCTGATAGGTTTTGCAATAGCAATTGATTTTATCATCAAATTAGTACAAATCAGAATTTGATCAGTAATCATTAAAATGAAAAAAACATTAGAAACTCTTAAACTCATATTTTGTTATTGTTTACTTTCGTTTAATTAAGTATATGAATAATTTATAAATTTCATGTTTGTTTATAACTAATTTTTGTACAACCCTAGCACGCTTTTTAGGTGGCGACTCATATTTTGTTTACTTTTAATTATATGAACCATTTTTATACTTGTGTTTCATTTATTGACAATTTTTTGTACAACCCTAGAAGATTTTTTAGATTGCGAGGTGATCGTAAGCAAAAAGTATTTGAGTTTACGCAATAGGCACATTTCCTTGCGTAGATATAAACACTAGCGAGGAAAGGCGTGATGTTATTTCGACCGTACTTCCTACTGAATTTGCAATTATTTTATTGAATGAAAATTTTACGAAATAAGAATAAACTTTGGTAGTAAAATTACAAATAAATACATAGGTACTCGTAGTTGGAATTTTAGGTAAGTAGAATACAAAAAGGTCAGTCAGGACCTGCTCTTGATTGTTTATTATAAATAGAAAATCATAAAAATTGTGTCTCAAACTACTCTTATTTATTTATCTAGTAATTAGGATCATTTTATAACGAAAACTACTCTTGGAATATTTTACAAATAGGCAGTCGTTTATTTCCAATAATTCAACATTTTTGTTATGCTGTAAATATTCAACTTCAATAACAATAACTCAACGTGGAACGTTTGTCGCAAACATTTTCAAAATCGCGCTCTCTGGGTCATTCACCCGCCCGTCGGATGATTCGGGCAACAATAGCGATGCTGTCGCTCAAAATCGACTTTATCCGTGCGCGGTCTGGGCCCTTAACGCTTCAGTCGCTTTGCGACCGCGCTGGTAGGTAGTAAGACGTTTCACTCACGATGACAAAGCTTTCGCTTAAAGATAGCAAAAACCTACTCTTTTAGAGGATGGAGTTACTTTATATTTATTTTTATTTTTATCTTTATTTTTACTTTATTACTATTTATTTTTATTTTTATCTTTATTTTTACTTTATTATTTTTTATTTTTACTTTCGACAAGTAAAAATCAGTTCACATTGTTAATTGTTTTTCATGTGCAATATTGCACTGCTTAAGAATATATACAAACGTGGATTTATTGTTTTGAACCCGAAAAAAAACAGCAATCTTGTGAATAGGTGTTTAAAAATGAGAAAAAGCCAACAAAAGTGAGGCAGGCGACAAACGTTGGTAAAAAAATGATCGCGTTTTTTTTCTCAGCTGCGGGTCCCATCTGTACAATTTCACTTGAAGATCAAAAGAGTGTGAATGCCGAGTGGTATTCTACCATTTGTTTACCCAGGGTGTTAGAAAAAGTTTGTGAAATACGACCCAAAAGCCGCGTTCTCCGACATCATGACAACGCTTCTTTACACACGGCCAACAAAACAAAGTCATTTTTAGCTTCCGAAAAAGTACAACTCGTCACCCATCCTGCGCATAGCCCCGACCTAGCACCCTGTGATTTCTGTATTTTCCCCAAAATCAAAGATTTGATCAGAGGTTTCACTTTTACCAACTCCGAAGAGGCGTTCAATCAGAACGTAGATAACATGCCTTCAGATCTGTGGTCCTCCTGTTTTAAAAAATGGTTCAATCGCATAAAAAAATGTTTAAAATGTAAAGGAGAGTATTTTGAAAAGCAATATAACATAAAAAAAAACATAGCATCACGCCTTTTTCCCCGAAGGGGTAGGCAGAGGTGTGCAAACACACCCACATCTCGCCAGCTATGTTAGGTCACATGTAATAGGGGGCGAGCTTATTGCCATCTACCGGGCACAAGTTCCAGACTCTGGGATAATTATCTGGATAAAATTCTAAAGAGAATTATACATTATCCACCAGATTATACATTATTGAAAAGCAATAAACAATATTTTGGTTTTAACATGTTGTTACGCAAAACTTATAGTGTGACCTACTTATTATGGTTATTTTTAACTGTGCAAACTACGCGCTTACAAATAACAGCCGTGCCCAATATTTTACAATTAAATGAGATATTATATTGATAATGCTTAAATACTTTTTATTCTTAATACCAAATGAGTGACCAAATTAAATCGACTTCATAATACCACCTAGTATTTTCAAATATTTCATAAGTATCGTATGTATGTGTACCTACCCATAAATTTATTTGATTGATTGTTTGTTTTAGGTTACAGGTTGTGTGTGAAAATATAATTGTTGATTTTATTTCGTACTAGCGTTTCTGTAATCTTTTATCCATATAATTTATTTTATACATTTATTTATACGTGAATTAAACAATGTGAATTTAAGTTTATCTTTCTCATCGTATTTCATTAAAAAAAAGTTTTATATGCAATGTGCTCCACATTCCTTTTATAACCTTAGCGCATGGAATCCGTACCAAGTTCCTATTCCGCTTGCTGACTTTCGAGGGATGCGACAAAGGCGCTGTACATTGATGCTTTTGTACTATTTATTATTAATTATTTCTATGTCAACCATCAATGTACAGTCTTGTTTATTTTATAGATGGTATTTGTAATAATTACCTATATAGTATTCGAGTGCCAAGATTCTGCGTTGTATTTGTACTGAATCCAATATCTATAGTATTTTTGATCTAAGTAATCAACTAATAAAATACTTAGGTACTTACCAATAACTCAAACAGTGAAGTTGAAGATGTGCAGGATACCCTTGCACTTAGGACCGGCGAACGGTATAGACAATCACGGTGATTTCAGAATGATCTTTTGGGTCTGTAATAATGATGAACATAGTCTTTTTAAGTTCTACTTTGGCCATGTTTAATTCCTGTCTGTCTCCGTGGTCTTCGATTTCTGCAACAACAAGAAAAGGTTAGATTTCTCGTAACAATAGCCAAAGTCTTTCAGATTTATTAAACTACTAGCGGACGCCTGCAGCTTCGTCCGCTTGCCAAATTATATAGGTACACAAAAACCTTCCTCGAATACTTCATCTAAATCCGTTTCGTAGTTTTAAAAATCTAAGCATACATACGGACGGAAGTTACTTTATTTTATAATAATATGTAGTGATGTATTTATGAATATGACAATTACTCTTTCCCACGACGGAACGGAGACGGTATATGTGTTTGGGGTGAGAGGGTAAATAATAAATAATAATAATAGATAATAAATATGTTAGGACAATTCACACAACGCCATCTAGTCTCAAACTAAGCTGAGCTTGTGATATGAGTACTAGATAAACTGATATAAATACTTATATACATTTTTTTTGTATATACATACATATTATAAATAAAAAACACCCAGACTTCGGTACAAACGTTTGTGTCATCACACAAAGTTTGTCCCGACCGGGAATCGAACCCGAGACTCCGGCGTCGAAAGCATCCGGCACTACCGACCACGCCACCGAAGCAGGATTTTTGGTTGTTTGTGTGGTTGTGCAAATACATGTTGCCATTTTTCTCAAAAACTACAGGTCCGATCATAATCATCTCAACCAACAATCAACAATCACCATTTATTCATTTTGTGAACATAGGTTACAAAAATAAGATGTAAAATTGGTTGTGTGATCCTCTATGTCTACCGAGCTTGGTGTAAAAAATCATAAATTCAAATAATACCAGTAAACAGAATGTCATACTTATAAAAAAAAGGAATATTCATCAATTTCATATAGTTTTCAGTTATGGGTTTGGCCACAGAATAGGGAATAGTTTGGGTTTGATCGATGCATTTTTTTAGGTAGATGTTAGGTACGATGAAACCAGGGGCGCGGATATTCTTTTAAATTATTTTACCCTTTTTCAATTACCTACTTTTTAACGCGGCGTGGATTTTTACAAAATTTTGAACTTTGTTTTTTTTGTTGCGTAGTACATTTATTGAGGAAGGCTATAAGGCCGGAGCGGAGCAGCAGTGAAATATGTTTCAAAAACGGGGAACATTTTGAGAACTTTCGTTGCTTGAGCTGGCCAAACGGTTAATGTTATGTTACGACCGCTAGTTTGTTTATAAATACGAAAATTTCAACATTTATCTTACGTTGTCAATTAGTTTTTCAGCATCTGCTTAGTAATTCCACAAAAACCTCATGTCCTTAATATTAGATAGAATCTCGTAAAATGTCGAAGCGCTATCAAAATAGATTTTTATTAACACATAAAACAGTGACGTGAGCCGTCGGAGCCCATAAAACCCTGGCTCAGCTTTTAGCTTTCGGCTGCGATGTGGAGAAAATGAGAGAACAAGCGAAATAGTAGATTGTTAACCAAGGAATGAAAGCATCCCATTCCTGACGAGATATTTTGGCGCTCGAACGTTTTAAATAATAACGTTTGTGTATCGAGCAGTCACTGTTAAACGTATTATTTTAATTTTTCTATGCATCTCTCCTCAATATTCGGATATTGTAGTATTTTAGATTTTAAAAATGTATAATAATGTCAGTAAACATTTTTGTTTTAACATTCGTTCATTATTTTACTATTATATATTATTATATATATACATTATTTTTACTATAATATAATAAACTTTCCAAAATGTAAACAGAAAAAAGCAAGAATTAAATAATCATCTTGATTACTGCAAATTAAAACAAAATTATTATCTAATGATCAACTTTGATAAAATGAGAATTTACTAAACTAAAATACTCATTTGTAACCCGGTCGTATATACCTATATTATTCGGAAAGTCTCAAGAGGCACACTCGGTGCTGGGGAAGGTAACCGGTCGATATCTCCGGGTACTGAAAGTAAAGGACAACTTCCAAGAGGGGTGCTAACAAGCGAATAGAGAAGTAAGTAAGAAACAGATATTTTGCAGAAAAATCTATGTTTTCCTACATGTAAGGAGTATCTATTTGAGTTGTTTAATCTAGAGTATGTTCGGTTGATCGTATACAGAGCCTGGACGCCTACTCGCGTTTACGAACGAAAGTTTTAATAACGAAATTACAGGTAAACCGCTTAACTCATATATCGCCTGCGGGGTGACAGGGACGCGGGGGTAAAGCATGATGTACACTGGTAACGGTAGTAACACATAGGTCTCAAGATATGGGTCTAGTGCATAATATCGACAGTCACGACATCGATGGTCGCTGTATCGACAACGTTCCATCGACGGGTTAATAAATCGACTACCCCAAATCGATGGTACGCTACATCGACAGTACACCAAATCGATGGTACGCTACATCCACAGTACACCAAAAAGATAGTACGCTATATCGACAGTACACTAAAACGACGGTACGCTACATCGACAGTACACCAAATCGATAGTACGCTGCATCGACTACCCGACCCGAGCCAGATTTAAATAAAATAAAAAAAATAAAAAGCTATATTAAGGTTAGCGTTGGATCCACCTACCGCAGTTCTACCGAACTGACACTGAACTAACCTTAATAGCGCGATGTAGAAATTATGAATATGATATGAAGCAAAAATTCGATGTCGTCGGTAGTGGTCATCGTAGCTCAGTTGGTCAGAGCAGTCCACATAAAATGGTTGAAAAAAGATCGGATAGTGAAGACAGCGATTTTAATAAGGTACCTATTAAAATTATGAGATGTTATAACTATAAAATCCCTATATAATCCAACCATATTTATGGTCATAGTAATATTAAAGAACTGACTTCTCTAAATCCAGTATATTGCAAAACTCGACGGTAATGCACTAAATTAAGGTTTATTCTGTTAATGACACAATGTTACAGAGGGGTAAAACATACCCTGCTAAATTATCTCGCTCAGGCCGTTTTTACCCCACCATGGTGACGGGTCTAGTTCATAATATCGACAGTCACGACATCGATGATCGCTGTATAGGTTACATCAAAATCAAGCAATTTACATATTTAACAAATTGTGATTAAAGTCTTTTAAAAATCCTGTGTTCTTTATTTCAATCTGGCTCGGGTCGGGTAGGCGATGCAGCGTACTATCGATTTGGTGTACTGTCGATGTAGCGTACCGTCGTTTTAGTGTACTGTCGATATAGCGTACTATCTTTTTGGTGTACTGTCGATGTAACGTTCCATTGATTTGGTGTACTGTCGATGTAGCGTACCATCGATTTGGGGTACTGTCGATTTATTAACCCGTCGATGGAACGTTGTCGATACAGCCACAGATTACTAAATAGTTACTACGTAACAGATACTTCACTCAGTAGAAAATTTCCAATACCTACTGCTATAATAGCCTACTCCGTCGCGTCAGCAACCACTGCATGCTAAAATGTGCCTAAATGCTCAAGCTTACAGTTGTGATTGCTTCGCATCGCGCGTTCCCACAACAATCGCAGGGCTGCCTCTTGTGGCGCGACTTTGTTAAAATAAAGTATAACGTTTCTATGTAACAAAAATATGTAAATCTGTGTCTCAAAGGCAAGCTAATGCTTGGTATTAAAACCTATTAAAAATAATTTTTAAACGACAAAAAATAGTAATAGTTTTTTATTCTTACCTTTGTACCAATTGTTCTTACCTTTCGTCATTGACAGGTAATTGGAAAAATGTTAAGTGTTTATCCCTTCTTTTACTTGATTTGCAGCCATCTACAGCACATAAGGCACCGGACGGCATCGTAGGTACGCGTACGAACGAATGGAACTATTAAAATTGAACAACGTGCCTGCGCTTCGCTTGCGAAAACCGCACTGAATTTGGTCCTCAAACGGCCCGCCGGACGGTAGGTAATTATAGCGCGTAAGTACATGGAGTGACGGAGGCCTGATACAGCGACCATCGATGTCGTGACTGTCGATATTATGAACTAGACCCTCAAGATATTGCCGTATTATGACATAGCTACAACTACAATCGTACATAACAGCTAATAAAAAAATCACTGCGTTTTATCTCGATACTAGCTGTCTCGGCAAACCTCGTACCACCTTAAATTAACCTTCCCTGTGTTTGAATGAATAGTTTAGGAGCAAACCTAGCCAAATGAGTCTAGCCGTTCTCGAGTTTTACCAAGACAGATGACAGAATACTAAAATCACGTTACGACCAGAAACAAGAATCCATAACCGTTACTTTAAAACTTACAAATAGGAACTTATTGTTGTACGGAATGTTAGTTCTTTGTCATTAATTCTAATTCTAAATGATATTGAAATAAAACTAACTAAATATTATGTATTATAACAAACAGCTTATTATCTCAATGGGTGGCAATACTAGTTATCTATGTGAAAAAATGCCATTTATTCTTTTCAAACTTAAATCTCGTAAAGATTCACGTCTTGTGAAGGGTAAAAATATTAATTTAATCAGCAATTTAAGAATAGGTACTATATGTATGTAACGTTTCTAATTATGCGCACCTACACGAGCGCACTGAAATATTATATCTTGCCTAATTAGAGGCAATGACACTACCTCATTAGTAATACGAACCTTTTATCTTGCAGGTAATTGTTTCTAAACGAGAGCTCATCGGGTATGTTGTCAATCAAGTATACAATGTACAAAACAGTGCCTAATGGCTCTTTTACATTGGTCGTTAGCGCCCGCATGCGGGGTGTGGAAGATTTTTGAAACTACTGTACTACGGCAACTATTTATATTGGCCGTAAGCACCCGTAAGCAAGCAAACCATATCTGGCCTTTCAGGCAATTCCCCACACGCGACCGAGTTATCGATCAATGTTCATGAGCCGTAAAGAAATCGGGAGTAATTGCAGGAATATTGACTATGTACTTATTTTGATCGTGTAAAAATTTGATTTTGAGTTTCACACGATCTCTGAGCTCCCCTGAGTCGAAAACAGTGATATATGAAAAATATATGTAGGTATTACTGATGTAACCAATATTCGCGTTCGCAAATATTCGCATGATTTTGGTTACTCGCAATCACAAAAAAACATGCGAATGTAGGCGAATGTTTTTGACAAACTAAAAGGAAATTATATATGGACTACAACTGACAAGATTCATAATTTTATTTACTAACTAGCTGTTGCCCGCAGCTCCGCCTGCGTGTTACTTTAGATCTATATAACTTTTTTATTTATGAACCGATTGAAAACCAAACCTTAAATGTTAAGTTGAATAAACCACAACGCATTATTGAAAACCGCAAATTCAAATCAAAAATCAAATCGGTTAAGCCGTTTCTGAGATTAAATAAAAGTTAAAACATTCAGACAAACAGACAAAAGTTCTAAAAAACATTGTTTTGGGTTTTATTGCATTCATAAAGCCAACAGTTTCTCTATTATATATTCTATTATATTCTCTACTAGCTGTTGCCCGCAGCTCCGCCTGCGTGTTACTTTAGATATACATAACTTTTTTATTTATAAAGCGATTGAAAACCAAACCGCAAATTCAAATCAAAAAATCAAATCATTTCTGAGATTAGCGTGTTCAAACATTCAGACAAACAGACAAAAGTTCTAAAAACCATTAATAGTGAACTCCACTGCGGGTGACGTAACCTGTTCTGAAGAGCTCTTCAATCTGATCCCACCCATCCTCCTTCCTATCCCGAACAACGCGTGCCGGGCAGAGATGCCACTCCCACACAGTGGATAGCATGTTCGCGAGAACCGAACGTTTTAACCGTTCGTTTCTCTGCCGAACGATAATGGCCTGGAACGCCCTGCCTGTGCACGTGTTACCTCCCACATATAACTCTGGGTTCTTTAAGCGGAGCGTGAAGATGCACATCAGTAGGTCGTCAAGTTGAGGGCCACTCTCTATCGTATTGTGTGCTGTGAGAGTGGCCCACAATCGCTAGACGTCGTCACGACTTACCACCAGGCGGGCGGCGTCAATTTGGCGAACCCAATACAAAAAAAAATCTACGACAAACTTATTATTTGCGATTGGTACAGTTATCGGGCCTAGGGATCGAACCGCAAAATTAATTTTGTTTTTTATTGTATATACTTTTCCGGGATAAAAAGTACCCAGTGTGGTGCCCAGGATATTAAAGAATAATTATACCAAGTTTCATCGTAATCGAACCGGTAGTTTTTGCGTGATGCCTGAACAGACAGACAGACAAAAAATTTTTTTAATCACATTTTTGGGTTCGGTGTCGGTCTACTAACACCCCCTGCCATTTATTTTTTTGATATCTTCAATGTACTGAATTTTCACTTCTACAGATTTATTATAAGTATAGATTATACCATACAAATTCATCTTAAGATACAAAAATATGAAATATTGTTTATTATCTTCGAAGGGTTCTCACTTCAAGGTCGTTCCGGCTAAAAGATTCGCAAATGTTTCAAAGAAATAAAAATGTTCGAAAATCTAATATTCGTTACATCACTAGTAGGTATGTTGTATGAGTGCTACAGCCTAAACCATTCGACAAATTTCGTGTACGTGTATTTCCATAGGAAAACAGCTGACGGGGAAGCTCATTGAAATAACTTTTCCAGGGCCGGATTGAGGAACGAACAACGGCACCGAACGAAAAACAGGTTCTTAATTTTTGCTCACTTTTTTCTCAAAAACGGTTTAAACAATTTCCTAAAATCCTATCACCGAGCACAAGCAGCACACTCATAAAGATTCTAAATTTAGAGTTAGTTATGCATTATTGAAATTTTTACAAAACTAAAACTACTTTGTAGTAGTGTAACTAGCAGCTTTTGATATTTTTGCCGACCTGTATCAATGACAGAAGTAGCAAAAAGATCAAAGATGCTAGTTATTAAATATTCATTGGCAGGTTATGGGCAGGATAGCTAAAAGCAATGATCCGTGTAGTCTCTTAGCCCTTCGTCTGTTGACCGACTGTCACACAAGGTTTCTAAGGTGTAGCTAATCTGTGGACCTTGTCTCTAGAGTCGATGGAATGGCGGCACAATCTTTTTGGGTATAGATTTTTAAATGAGTTGGTTTACATTGAACGTCACTATTGTGTCAACGAATAGGTAATATTGCCAAAATACTGCATTCCATGACTGTGAATTGACCGAAAAAAAAATCTTGTCAATTGAAAATGTCCATTTTTTCCCGCGCTTTTTTCTTCACTTCTCCCGCGCTTCTGACGTTATCCGAAGTGTGAAATTGTCGAAAACAGTGCATTTGTTTGAATTTACTCATTACTAATTATGACTGGGTAAGTATAAACAGTTTTTCATTCATGTTTGATATTTTGATAAAGATTTTGAATAGAAAGTCATTTTTGAAAACATTGGTCGCCAGTTATCGGTGGTGCGTGGTGCCACAATCATAGTCGAGTATTATTCGAGGTCGGTTACAAAGTCGCATAATCTCCTCTGTGCTTTGGTCCATATAAGGATTTAATGAGTTTTGTGGGCCGGCAAGGATTAACCGGAATTTCGAGATTACGCTGCAAGATTTTCCCTCTGCCAACAGGTTTTTGAGTTCAGTGCTTATGTAATCTATACAAATAGAAAGTACGGTTTATGGTAAGTTTGGTTTCTATCCAATCTAGAGCATTAACAATACCTTTGGTTTGTATCCATAATATAAGTTTTTATCGTTATCTATAGGTTTGTTTGTTTGTAATTAATAGGCTCCGAAACTACTTAACCGAATTAGAAAATTCTTTCACTTTGTAACTACATTAACCCTGAGTGATATAGGCTACAGGTGGGAATTGGGAATGATTAGAAAGCTATGCTATATCTATTGTAATTGTAATATTTTTTTACAAAACTACGAATGTCCATAAAGTTATAATAACATATTAGACTAAATGAAGTAAGACACAAAATACTGCCATTTCACACTTTACTACATTAGACGACCTGTGTATGTATGTACCGCCCATTATGTCAGGCACACGTCATGATAATGTTATACAAATAGTAAGGCCATGTTACAGAATACTGTTTAGTTCAGCGAAATTGTCGCCTATAATGATGTACATTTTATTCTGTAGAGGTTCAATCGTTTGAATTGAATTGGTTTATTTATCCTAAAATATAAATGAATGAAACCTGTGTCATGTTTGGTCCATCCAGTGGCGAGAAGGTGCCCTTCCGATCTGTGCTATTTGCTGTTTCTCTGTCACTTGTTCTGTGTCAGGCTGTAATTATCTAAGTATAATATGCATGTATTTATAGGTAGGTATTTTTATCAGTCATCTAGATTTCATTACACAATCTTTCGTTACTATGTTTGTGATATACTAAATTGGTCTTAATATTAAATATTTAGTTTAATAATATTTATTACAGTTGCGTAAATAATGGCTATGCTTCTACACGATAAGCTGTATACTGATTACGATAACAGATTAATGGGTGTAAGTCAAGCTACATACCGTATTTTAGCAATCAAATGTGTACATATTTAGCTTATTATTAGAGATTATTAAAATAATCCCTAACTAGCTGGCACACTTTTAATATATTTATTTACTTATCTACTTTTTAGAGAAGTATTCACCCTTTAGAAAGAAGACATCAGTTACTAAATTTTACAACAACGCTCTAAAATATTACAAGCTTCAATTTCCCCTGGCTGGCTCACTCGGGTGAAAACAAACGGATTATACTTTACTTGTAACTAGATCAGTACACACGAATACGAACGCGTAGATATCCGAATGGAGCTCTTTGTGTCGACTGCACATAGAACGAGAGCTAGTTAACAAAATCTGAGAAGGTTCTTATGGCACTCTGAAAGTTCGTTAGATTGTTGTCCTATAATATCCTAACACAACAATGCAAACCTGGCTGGAGGGTATCGGTCTTTTACAACTCCTATAAGTAAACAAAATTTACAGTAAGAATTACAATATACATTTATATACTAAAAATATTTACATTACAAAAAATCGTTTAAAAAATCCTCCGCGTCATTGCCGACTTGGAAGGTTCCCAGAATGCTTCCTATAAGTTCAAACATTGGGAAAAAAATTCTTCTGTATTTGACAGCACCTGGCAAGGGTAAGGACCGACGCTAGTGTCCTCGCATATTGTTATTCATTCTTTTTAGATATTTAACTTTACTTTAAAAATAATTCCAAGTTGCCTCAAATACCCACATTACTATTTTTTTTCCGTGTTTGAAATTATAGAGGTTGTAAACGAACCGCTAACCTCCCGTAAGGTCTGCGTTGTTTAGATAAGATGTTATAAAACAACAATCTGACAAAATTTCAGATTCTCTGATTGTTCGCTAGCTCTCAGTCTAACAGTTGTAAAATGTTTCAACAATATCTTTGTACACACTCTCGTATATACTGCACAACAATTTGCTAGACGCTGCTGTACTTTGTGTACATTGAATAAGCAATCAACGAACAAGCATTCAATCATTGAATTCAACCTACGCCTCGCTTTATACTGTCTGATTCTATTCAAGGTATTGAATGTTTGTAAAGTCCTATTGAGATCTATGAAACTCGTATATCAGAGGCGACGCGTTCAGTTCATTCTGTTTTTACTTAAGGACCTTCTTATTGCCGACGTAGTCTCATTAATTGCTCTAATTAATATTCATTGATACCATTCTAGTAGATAGATTGTGAAGGTGCCTGCACATTCGCATACGACCTCATTGAGTTTATTGTAAATTTGTATTGGCTGGAAGGAATCAGGCAATTTAAATATTAAAAAACATTTTAAAACGGAATCAAACAAATGAAGACAAGGGAAAAAGGAAAAGGGATTCGGGCGAGGGCCACGGTGGCGAATATCTGAGCTCCCGAAGAATTATCCATGAATTAATATTGTGAAGTTGAATTGTATTGAGCATTTACTTTTTTCTTTTTACTGTAATATTGTACGCGATTATCTATGC
Organism: Nudaria mundana; assembly: GCA_963556515.1. NCBI lineage: Eukaryota > Metazoa > Arthropoda > Insecta > Lepidoptera > Erebidae > Nudaria > Nudaria mundana. Next base: position 16,579,734 of record OY748286.1, on the reverse strand, counting down.
ACCATCAGAGTATTATACATGGTGGAGGCGCCGTGATCTACGACTTGGACGAGGGCCGTGATCTACGGAAATATATATATGGAGTCCGCTTGTTCTACGCGGAAGTTCAAAGTTAAGTGGTATACTGAATCATTGTAATAGACACAATGAGTGCATTCTCAGAGATGCATGTGTCGGTTGAGGATGTTATCGAAGATGTAGCGTGATGAAGAGACGAAGATATTTGTCGCAGCATATTTGACTGGGCCTACACTATTGTGTATGGTTTATATAGATACGAGTAACATAATGTATTTTTGTTAGGACATTTGATATTTTTGTAGTTATTAGGTTGTAGTACGATGCAGTTACTTTGGTGATAAGAAATATTGTCCAGCGATATGATTGTTATGCCAATAATTTTTTTGTGTGTTTCATATGGACCGAGAGCAAGAATGAAAAACGTTTTTTCGGGTTAGGTTTGGTTACTGTTTAACAACGTTGAATTAATTTGATTTATGTTGCCATTTTATTAAGCGATCGTGGTTTCAACGTCGTATTGATAGAGAGGGGAGTGCAAATATGACTATTTTAATGTAGTCAATAGATGTTGAGATCAAAATTAAATTTAAACATTGATTATAGATTTTCTTTCGATGGCACATCAGGACAATTTGCTCTCAGTCCGTTTGTTATCTTAAGAGGGTTCATTATGAATTATTGATTTAATTTAGTTAAGCATAATTTTTAATTTATAAATAGCATGTTTTTTGGCAGTTGTCATCGTACGACTGACATGGAGAGAATATAAGAATATAAGAATATTCATGTTTGATTTTTTTTACAGTACAAGTTGTCAGCCATACGAGGTCCTTTGCATAGGGACAGACGTAAAGGGGGGGTATTTTATCATGCTGTATAGGTAACGGCACAGATAGGAATAAAATAAGGTATTGCTTTGTTTAATGATATAAAAAAAAAATTAACTTATAACATTTTTTTTTTTTTGAAATTATAAAAAAAAAAAATTCCATGGGAAGCTGGCATGTGAAGGTGCCTGCACATTTACATACGACCTCATTGAGTTTATTGTAAATTTGTATTGGCTGGAAGGAATCAGACAATTTAAATATTAAAAAAACATTTTAAAACGGAATCAAACAAATGAAGACAAGGGAAGAAGGAAAAGGGATTCGAGCGAGGACCGTGGCGGGCACCTCAGCTCCGATAGAAGAATTATAAAAGTGTAATATATGTAATAATACAGTATCGGGGAAACCGAACGCTTTTAATTCAGTAGATAAGATCCCTAGTACTTATACGCAACGTTATTCAACGTTACAGTACCTACCGCAAATTGTGAAGTGAATTTGAACCTTACTTTAACCCATAAACTGAACAGCGGATGAGTTATGTCAACAAAATGAGTAATTTATCGATAACCTCTTTGTATGGGCCCGATAACACAGGTCGAACTGTACGATTTTATTTGGAATACCATTTATAATCTTAAGACTTAAATCAATTTCGGAGATTAGTTATCAATTTGAAACAATAATAACTTTAAGCATTGGAATCAACTGTGTAAATAATCTAAAGAACTCCTATGTCTGTCTAGAAAGTAAAAAAAAGAACTGTTTATTATTTTAAGTTTAGTATTTGTGTATTTTGTAGGTATATCTAGTATAATGTAAGTTTATTAACCTGCACACACAAGAGCACCTGTTTGGAAATAATATCTCCTCTTGCAGGCAAAGTCTTCCAATGGAAGAGAGATAAATGGCAACTGATGCATGTTTATAATGTATCTAGTATTTGTCATACAATACTATGTGTACATATATAAATAAAAAACTCCCACAAATATTCCGATATGGCTGAAGACAAACGTGAACTCACGTTTAGGTATTTCTGTCTTCTGTCCAATATTCAAAACCAAGTATCTAAAGTTACGAAGTGACTATTAAGTTCGGTATTTTCCCTGTATATTCTCAAAGGAACGTCGTACAAGCCTCTAGTAGTTCAAAGTACAAGTACAAGCTTCAAACGTTATACACTTATCCTTTGAAACTGAGGTAGGTAAATAAGTACACTAGTATGCTAGTAAAAGCGTTGTGCGCATACAATCTAGTAATTAAATTTATTCAGAATAAAATAGAAGATAAGTAAATGTTCCTAGTAAGGTTTAGGAGGATTTTGTACGCAGTTGTGAGCAAATAACTATTGCTTAATTTTTGAATAGTGATGTATGGTAGATAAACGAGTAACATGTGCTCAAGTGAGAACATTAAGAACTCCAACACGTTCTTCCATACACAACGGAGGAAATAGCGATTTATATGCCTAAGTTTTGCTAGCTATTAAGTACGAGTATATTATTATTCATGGTATCACTTAGTAGGAGCGTATCTATTGCCTTTCGGGAACTTGGATTTTATTTGCCTTAACCTTGACTATCTTTTAACAGCAAAATAATGCTTGGCTCTGAGTTCTTGGCTCTCTTAAAGAAAATAAGCATGTACTTAAAGTATGTAAGTACTACTCGTAGTATAAATAGTTGTAGATATTCTAGCCATATAGGTATTGTACTGAGTAAGGTGATTGCCCTAATAGGTCATTGACCAGTCGTCCGTGAGCATGAAATTAACCTCGATTCTCATTCATAGTGATTTATAAACATAATCTGAACGATAATATATGGTAGTAGAATTTCAATTGGTAATTCATTTCAGGTAATTAATTTACTCCATTTACTCACTATTTTATCGTTTATTTATAGTGAAACGTGCAATCGGCCTTATTAATTTATCCTAGAGTGAAGTCATCCTCACCTGAACCCGGTGCAATTAGTGACAGACGGCCGAGGCTCTGATGAGAATACTTACGGAAATGGCATAGGCTCGCCCACAGACGTGCTATGTAGCTATGCTGCGGGGATGTGCTTCTGGACCAATAAAAATGAATGTAATGACGTGCTGTGTGGATAAATGAATGTGATTTAGATGTCAAACGAATCCATAGCAAAGTAGGTAGAACATCTCTGGTCGAAAGGGAACCTACGCTGGACCAGTTAAGTACCTAGGTATGGCGTAATGTATGCGTAATCAACGCGCCTGTCTAAATCTTTCGGGATAAAGAGTCGCAGTAGTAGATAGTGACGTAGCAGCAGTAGTAGCGTAAACTGATAAAATACTGAATGAATTTCTATTTCACGGTTAAACTTTTATCCACATTAAAAGCGGAGGCTGATGTACGACCTGACTTTTTAGCAGAGTTCTCCGGTGCATGTTGTTTTAATTAACAAAGTCGGTGTTTCGCGTTCCCGAACAGCACGACTCCATTTGCAATAATTAATACTAAACGACAGAATGAAATAAAAATTTAATACGGACTTTTAGTAGTATCTACATTTTTTAAATTTTGTATTATTCTAATATTGAGTATATATTAGTATACGCGTATATAGTATATATTATTATTTTGTAGTATACGCGAACTTTATTTTATGTAAGATTTTTTAACCGATTTAAACTTAATTCGACCGTATTCTCGTATATATATATATATATTTTTTTATGTTTGTTAATGGATAACTTCGTCATTTATGAACCGATTTTAATATTTTTTATGTTAGAAAGTAGATATTTCCCAGGTGGTAAATTGTGAAGGCGAGTAGTGTGGCGTTTGATATTTTTTTCAGTAGGTATTATACAGAACTGACATTTAATGAAGGTTTGGAGTCGATCTGATAAGGGGGCCGAAAGCCAGTCGAGGGAACTCATCAACGATTTACAGCAGTTACGTTGTGTTTGGGTTTGATTAACATGTATTGAAGAGAACTTTATATATCCCAGTTTACGGTTGAAGTCGTTTTATTTTGTTCAAAATTATAAAGTTTATGTAACATCTAGCTATGGTGAACGTTCTCCGTCTAGTAAGCGTTCGGTACCTTTATTTTATAGGTATAATGATAATCATTAACCATTTTAAATTCGAACTTAATCTCTAACAACCAAGACCGATGTTAATAGTACCTACAAATCTCTACAGTCCGGATATAATGTTATGCTAATGTTAGGCCCTGAATCTAAAGTACCAGGAATCAATAGCAGAAACCATTTAGAGCTCCAATCAAGACACAACAAACCGATATCCTGTTCTGATACTAAAAGCATTTCACAAGGAATAACTACATTGCCAATAAAACGAAACCGAAAATTAAATCCTTTAAGAAATCTGGAAATGTCTCACAACCTAGCGATACAGTTACGTCTGATGGTGAACTTGAAGAAACTAATATGAGCCATACCAACCATATCAGGGCCCTCTCTAGGCAAACTACACGAAAAAAGACAAAGAAAAAGAAAAATAGTTAAATAAATATCTCCCAATACGGTTGGTCCCCGCGGGAGAATAAGACCACAACTCTCCATCCAACACATAAATAGGGCGAAAACACACTTTTACATCGACTTTTAACATGAGATACCTTGTCGAAATGGGTCGCAATTAGATTACTCTCTGCAAGTAAACACAGTTCACAAACCTCGGAACGGTCCATCCGAAGGTTCCAGCATAAATGTGGGAGGCGTTAGCATCGGCATCAAGCCCTCGATGAAGTACCTAGGGATCTTGATACTTGATAGCCGATGGAACTTCGGACCACATTTCCGAAGTTTGGTCCCCAAGGTGACGCAGGCATCGGTCGCGCTTTCGCGACTGATGCCCAACCTAAAGGGACCCAACGCCCTCTGCAGGAGACTGTACCTGGGGATCGTGCGGAGTATGGCCCTATACGGGGCTCCCGTATGGGCGGATAGGTTGGCGGTCAAGGGGAACGTGACTCTGTTAAACAGACCACTTAGAACCTTGGCCGTCAGAACCATACGGGGGTACCGCACGATCTCCGGAGAGGCTGCATGTCTCCTAGCCGGGACCCCTCCATGGGACCTGGAAGCGAGAGCCCTTGCGTCATTGTTCCAATGGCGCAAGGAGGCGCTGGAGCGGGACCACAGGCCTGCGTCTCGAGAAATCGAGGACCAGCGGTCCCAACTCCGCCAGGATCTCATGGAGTCATGGAGGGTGCGACTTGAGCAACCCAAGGGGGGTGCCATCTTCATCGCGGCGGTGAGACCGATCATGGACGATTGGCTGCAGAGGCAGCATGGTGACCTCACGTACCGTGCGACGCAGATCGTTGCCGGGCATGGATGCTTCGGTAGCTATCTGTTTCGCATGCATCGTGAGGTCACACCCCGGTGTCAACACTGCGAGGTTTCCGACGACGACACCGCACTCCACACGTTGGTGGAGTGCTCAGCGTGGGCGAGTCAGCGCCGGGACCTCGTAGTGGGTCTGGGCGTGGATACCCGCTCGCTGGGGACCATGCTTCAAGCCATGGTATCCAGCGGGAGTAGGTGGAACGCGGCCGTGTCCTTCTGCGAACAAGTCATGCTCGCGAAGGAGGCGGCCGGGAGGGAAAGGGAGCGTACCCTCCCCACCGAGTTCCGTAGTCGGCGGCCAGGCCGCCCCAGACTACGCGACTACGCCCAAGACTATCGTCCTCCATGATCGGGGCCTGAGGACGGCGGAATCGCCACCCACCGTCCTTACAGAAGCAGGCTAGAAGGGTTGCGTGCTGCGGGGCCTTTTCCCCATAGCACGCAACCAGATTCACTCACTGACGCGGGATAAAACCCGACCCCAATGACGCGGGATTCTCGTCCCGACCAAACACCCGCAGAGACCACAGAGGTGGTCAAAGTCCGCCGGGCGCCACTGGACATACCCTCTGCTAGTAACCAGAGACGCCCGGCAACGGACGTTAGAGCGGCCGCGGCCTAAGGCCGCGGAATTAAAAAAAAAAAAAAAAAAAAATAACAACCGGTTAAGTCAGTCGACTACAAAACTTAGGAAATTAATTAATTGAATGCAGTATTTTTATAGATTTTATATTTTTATAATACTTAAGTACCTTTAAAATGGATGTTAATTTGAATTATTAATACTATTAATTTAATTTCAATAATTGAATAACGAATTAAAAATAAAAATATATAAATGAATTTAGTAAGTAATTAATTAATTAATAGAAAATAATACAGGTCGCCTCACAGAGGGCACCACTGTAGAACGGGGTGGTGGAGCGGGGTACACAAAGAAGTACTCGTAGGATGGGATTCAGAAAAATAATTAACAAAAAATAGCCTCTGACATCCGGCTTTCCTACGAGCGCCCTCAAGTAGGTATATAGCACCCAGCAGGGGTGGATGGCCATATACCGTCCTTGAGTCAGTCCTAAGTGGTCACATGGATACTCAAGCAGTGGTTGAGGTATCCAGCACACGCTCCTAGTCCCTACTCGTAGCAAGGAATTCACAACAATATCAATAATTTGCCGAGGAGGTCATTGACCCTTCGAGAATCTTGACACTGACTTCTAAAGTTACCGGTAGCGCCATCTAGTTACATCTTCGGAACTAACTCAGTAGTACGATATAGAATGGCGAGTGACGCAATCTCTAAAATCTTCGGTGGTAGTCTCGTTACAGTATAATTTTATAATATTTTGATGTTTAGACTGTAAAGATAATTTATGGTTATCTATCTAAGGTACTTATAATAAATCTGTAGAAGTGAAAATTCTGTACATTGAAAATATCAAAAAAATAAATGGCAGGGGTGTTACTAGACCGACACCGACCCAAAAATGTGATTAAAAAATTTTTTGTCTGTCTGTCTGTCTGTTTGTTCAGGCATCACGCAATAACTACCGATTCGATTACGATGAAACTTGGTATAATTATTCTTTAATATCTACTATCTCCTACTGGCTTACTTTTTATCTCGTAAAAGTATATACAATAAAAAACAAACTTAATTTTGCGGTTCGATCACTAGACCCGATTACTGTAACAACCGCAAACAATAAGTTTGTCGTAGGTTACGTCACCCGCAGTGGAGTTCACTAAGGGGCACACGGCTAAGATACTATAATATTTTATCTTAAGATACAATATCGCTCGCCTTACAATTCAATGGACTATCACACACGACGAAGATAATATACATAATAGTGACGTCATTGTTGAGTTTTTCATACTAATTTCTATGAGGTGTATCGCTTTGACGTTTAATAAAAAGAAGGTGATTTGATTTGACAGTCACCTATAGGAAGGACTCTTCACTAGTTGCGACACTGTCACATCTACAACTAATGTCATATACTACACCAATATCACATTTGTTTTAGTTGTAGATGTAGATGTAGTCCGAGACGCCCAGGACTTTAATTGGCTGTTGTGTCATAGCGAATGGCACGTAAGATTTTGTTGCCTTTCATCAACACTTCATCGCAAGGCAACGGGTTTCAATTTTTTTTTCACAACTTCAGTATAGCTGCTACTTTTTATTAAACTTATTCGGTCATTTTGGACATAACCCATTAGAAATGTGCCCGGTGACGGCAATAGGCTTGCCCCCTATTACGGGGGACTATAAATACTGGCAAATTGTGGATGGCTAACCCCTTCTACCTACCCGTTCGGGGATATAGGCGTGATATATATATATAAATATATATATGTGTGTGTGTGTGTGTGTGTGTGTGTGTGTGTGTGTATGTGTGTGTGTGTGTGTGTGTAGATGTGAATTATGCTATAAATTTACCTGACTGGAATATTTAGTCAGAAGTGATGACGTACGTACACCGATAGCGTTATCACGTTTTTGTAATGTTTTGCAATGTTTACCGAAATATACGACAAAAGAGCAATTGCAAATTGTAAAAATTAAATACACACACATACACAGATTGTACACACTAAATCACGTCTATATCTCTGAAAGGAACTACAGAGGCGTTTGTTATCCCACATTTTGCCAGTAGGTCCCACGTAATAAGGGGCGAGCCTGTTGACGTTTACACGTTTATTCCCTAGAACCTTGTTCGTAACTATGTTAGCGAATTATTTCAGCCCTGGAGATGTCGATAGAGCCTTCGTGCATTTCGGGTGCTAAAATTAAAAAAATAACATCTTATAAGTTATTGCCTCGCGAAATGTTCAAAGTAATATAATATTACTGTGTATATGTACGTTTGCTACATTGAGAACATAAAATTAACCGATTTTCAATGTTATAAATATAAAATTAAATTATTCTTGTTAGTTTCGATTGGAGAGAAAATGATCGTGTTTCATACAATATTGTTGGGTACGTCTACGTGACTTATTGTTTGTTTATCTCTTTAAAATTAAAATAAATTATAAAATAAAAAGTAAATATTACTAAATAAAATAAGAATAAATAACAAATAAATTAAAAACTATTGTTAATTAAAATTCCGAAGAATATTTTCTGTCACCTAAATTTTGATGTTTCACTAATCTTACCTCTAAATTACTAAAATCCACTAGAAATATATTAGTTATCAATAATCAAAACTGTCTCTAAATACATTATTCATCATCGAAATAATGTAAACATTCCTATAATAAGTAGGTAGTTCTGTCACCATCTTGGATACTAAACATATTTTTTGTTATATAAACCACTCGCAAGTTTGTATATTTTATCCACAATGCCAATTGGGAAACCTAAACGAAATAAATTCTTATTATCATTTACAGTCAAACTTGCTTATGAAAAATATCGCGCCCAAATTTCAGAGCAGGGATATGCGTCCAAACAATTCCTCATAATATATCCTGTTAATTCCACATTCTATGAAACGAGAATATTTAAATCGTTGTTTAATTATTTCTTGAAGCTCTACAAAGTAGCATAAGATTCCTACAAAGTTATGTCCATTAAGACACCCAATCAACATATTCACATTCAATTCGGCGTGTTTGAGGACAAAGTGAATTTAGGAAATTTAAACTCTTGATAAAATATTTGATTGTTGGGAAACTCTGTATGGAAAATCGTTCTATAGATTTTAATTTTAACAGTTAAAGACGATTTACACCATAATTCATGTAGCCTATTCTGTGATAATACTTACCTACTTATAAAAAAAAATGAAAATTTCGACTGTTTTGTTATGTCACTTATGAAAAATATCAATCACAATTTTTGTGGCAACCTTTTTTTTTTATTTATTTCAGAGCGTTTGTCCAGTTGGCAATTGGCATGTCAGCCTCACCTGTCAACCTCGTTCATTATAATGTAGTCACAGCATAATTTAAATCTTATGAAAAATGTAAAAATACGTATAACAAAGGAATATTCTATTTTCGGGGTGCTTGTTATTCTAATTCACACATGACAGGCAATTCTTAAGGTACTGACTGATACATGACACTCATGTGTCGACATTTCGAATGTAAAATCAGCCAGCAGTAGACGAATCTAAAATCCTCTTCTATACATTATTTTACACGCATTAATTACATGTCTGGTTCCCTCTTCGCCAGTAAATTTGTTGGTCTCAGGAATTATTGATTTGTATCTGTTGATTGGCTGGTGCATATTATGCTACTTGCACTACAAGACATTGGTAGTTCATATTCACATTAGTACCTCAATGTGTGTATCCCAGTGCTTACATATTTTTATGGTATTCAGGGGCTGTTTTGTCATCTGGCGAAGCGGTTATAGACGACATTGATTTTCTAGATTCAGAAGACAATTTTCAAAAGTTAGCATGGAACTATAAAGTAGAGGGACAAAATGATTCTTCAGTATTTAATACTTTTGTGAGAGTCTTATTAGGAGTGTCGAGTCAACAGTTAGAAAACATACGAGCCAATATAATAAACCATTATGATATAAATCAAGATGACATGATTGCAATCGAAAAAACATTTATTGACATGGAACATATGTTCCTTCACATGGTACTAGGAAAATTAAAGAAAATGATTGAAGGTGGAAAACTTGTTTTTACAGATAATTTTATGATAGACTTCATGGATGTATCAAACTCTATTTTCGAACATGTACTCCATTACCACTTGCAGAATTTAACAGAAGAAGAAAGACCAGAAACTACCACTAAATGGTCCCCGTTGGTACGAAAACATAAAATTGTACGACAGCAGTTTAAAGTATCGGTAAATGTTATTGAAAATCACGTGTGTGATAATTTGCAAGTTTGTCGAGAAAGGTATTACTATAGTGACTATGTAATTGACTGGATACGTAGTCTTATAGGTTTAGGAAAACAGGATCTGAAACGATTCCTTGCCACCATACCACAAGTGTTAGACATACATAAACATTTTATTAAATCAAATATCAAATTCCGTCAGACTATCAAGCATTTGATTAATGCTGATAGTGTAGTAAAGAGGGATATTCTGGACTTTGTGGATGAAGTATTGACAAACCCGGACAAAATTTTACGTTTATCGCCTCCTGATTTTAAAAGGAGTGTTACTCTGTTACGACAACTATTTGTTTTAGTGGACGGCGCGTTTGATATCAACGATCAGAATATAGAAACTTTAGAAAATATTAGCGAATGGCTTAGAGATTGGATGGACGGTAGAAGTTTCGATGTTTATAGAATACTTAATGCCATTGTTGAGAATATGAAGATTAACTTGATGATATGGCCACTTGATGTGCAGAATAAAATTTATTTTTTGTGGTCTGATATTATAATGTTATGAACAGAAAGAATTTGGCTGTCATTGAATTAGAAGTAAAAAATAATGTTTAAGTTACTTTTAAGTAGATTTATTATTTGTATTTTAGCTATTGCAAGTTTTTTGCAATCCGCTTTTGGTGAAAGTGTCCAAAGTTTTCATGAAAGTGTCCACAGTCTAACTGTAAAAATCGCTAATAATCTTTTAACACGTAGAACGCCATGAACATATGACCTCTACCTGCCTACTTCACAAAGCCATGGGGGCCACCGGTGACCTCAAGTCAGACCTGTATTCAAGACACTTTTCTATGCCATAGGGCACAGCTATCTTTAATTTGTGCTTTGGAAGTGACCGGCGCGGCGCTCAAGAGAGAGCACGCCAAGCAGGGTATAGATTCTGTAATGGAACTTAGGAATTTCATGAAATTGGTATAAAAAAACATTTTTCATCTCTCATGCTCTTAAAGTGGGTCATTGCTTACCTGATATGCGGGTGGAAAGTGATACATTTCGGCCCTAGAACGGAAAAGTAAAAATAATATATATCAGTACATCTTGAGGCGACGGCAAAAACGTATACCCATGCCATTCAAAAACCCATTCTTGTATTGACTTAATCGTGCCAAAGTACGATTAAGTCAATACAACATTCTGGTTTTTGAATGGCCATAAACAAAAAAGAGTTGAGTTACAGTAAAATAAAACGTAAATAACACAAACAATAATTATTTGGACAGTTATACCTTGAAATACTGACTATTTTACTCAGTATTTTAAGGTTGAGACTCCGGCTAAACCTGATTAAATCGCCCGCCGTAACGCGTCAAATCATTAAATAAATACTCTATAAGTGCTTTAAAAAAATATGTGCGTGAAAAAATTTACTGAAGACTATTTTGAATTGAAAAATATAACTAATATCAAGGCGGTATGATCAAAAGACTACAGCCTGCCCTGAAAAAAGCGCGAATGTAAAATAAAATTTTAAAATAAAGGCGTAAAGTACAATACTTGATACGTGATCAATCTCTATTGTTATAATTTTTTTATCTGACTTTATTTGCTCTCCTCGTATTCGAAATGAAAAGTAGAGTGTTTAACTCGGGTGAAAACACCCATTTCTGCCTAAAACTGTTGGTGCTCTCACTACGTTCGAGCGCCAAAATATCTCGTCAGAAATGGGATGCTTTCATCCCTTGGTTAACAATCTACTATTTCTTGTTCACAAGATTTATTATCATGCTCGTAATTAAGACAAGTTTTTAAGTGAATTAGTTTATAAAGAAACTGTGACAGACCTGAAATTATTTAACTAAAATATTTTAGAGCATGCGTGGGGTGACCGGCGAGGTGCCCACCTCGCCGGTCACCCCACCAACCGACAGCAAAAAGTTTTTGGAGTAAAATGCAATTTTTGTCTTGGCGTTCTACGTGTTAAGTAACCTTAGAGGTTACCGTGTTCATACTGAAGTAATGTAGTCAGTATTATTACTAGTGGTTCTGTGAACCGTAGACTTCGGGAGCGGCTTTGTTTATTCTTAAATTGTATTTATTTGCATGACTTTTGATTTTATTTATATGGGTTGCTATGGTTACGGATTGCATTCTTGACAGACCGTAGACTTCGGGAGATTTGTTTAGAAAATTTATTTTTCAATTTTCTTTATTACTCTTTCATATTTCATCCAATCCAAAAAATATCATTCACATGTTATTCATTGTAAGCAAGGAGTGTGTGTGTAAAGTTTCATGAAAATCGGTTGATAAATACGGCCGCAAACATGATCTGACGGAACCCGTAGATGTAGAGATGTAGACATGTAGAGGTACAGACGAAAGAAATTCTCCCCAGTCTGCAAGTTGAAACAGAGACTTCGGTCGCTTCGCTCCCTCAGTCAAAAAACTGTTTTTACAGCCCACCGTAGGACTTAGAAATGTATTACAGTATTTTTACATAGTTGGTTAAACTAATCTGTAAGTATTTCTCGTCGTCAAATCTGTCTAGAAGCGAGATACTCTACAGTGAGATATATCCGACATGCACCAATGATGCGTCATGCACGAGTGTGCACCACACATGTCATGTGCTTGTGAAATGACCTACTACTCACATTGTGACGTGAAACAGCTGTTGTACTCGTATTATGCTCGGCTGATTGCTTTTACTGAAAAGTAGGTTACAAGTTCAAAAGTTTTATACTAGGTATGCAATGCATTATACTGTTGCAATAATTGAGCTGAGTTTGTCGATCCGGGTCGAACTCCCTAAACGACTGGACCGATCTTTATGAATTCAGATATATGCACTCACGGTGATGGTCACTATGACCGTGCCAAATTTCAAAAAGATCGGTACAGTCGTTTAGGAGGAGTTCGATCACGAACGAAATACACGAGTCGCCTAACAAAGAGCTTCGCTTCGCTCAGCTCAATGAACTTTGTATATTGTACACTGAAGTATCTTGATATTAGTAAATGAAAATCACTGCAATAGCTTTTGAGTTTATTGCGAACAGACAGAGAGACGGACGCAGCGGTGGACTTTGTTAGCCGAGATCCGAATGATGCTTTAAAGCTAAGGTTTCGCCCGCGTGAAATAGTATTCTGGTTCTCAAATCCCACGGGAACACATTCCGGGGATAAAGCCTAAGCTATTCCTCATCATATCAGCTATCTGCCTGCGTAAAATTCCGTTAAAATCAATTTCACCATTTCAAAGACTGAAAACCAACGACATCAAATAAAATGGTAAAATTGCTTTTTTATGTAAGGTACTTAAGTACATACACATTTAGCGAAAAGTTCCGAAAAGAACAGACATTTCAATTTGAGTTATTTGTATAGTTATACTCGTAGTTGAAAGATTTAGAGGACTGCAGTTAATTTTGTATTTAAACTATAGTCACCAAGTAGAGGTTAGACGTGAATCACTTTACTAACTAACTCAATAAAGGTGACATTCCTCGCGGTTACTCACAAAATGGACACCGATTGTACACGTGTACGTGATCAGTGTACAAACACAAGCACCTATATTCGAATCCAAACACTCTGTAATTAAGTTAGAGTTGCAATTTCAATGGGGCTTGATTGTACGACTGCGTCTATTTTGGACTTCAATGATGGTTGGAATATTTTGTGGAATATGATTAAATTGAGAATGTTGATTTTCGTATAAACTACTAACATGAAATAAAGTAAATAAAATGAATATGTTAGGACATTTCTGGGCGACGCCATGTTAATATGGTTATACAATAACAATAATAAAACTTAGGCTTTCATACCCAACTACTTTTTTAACTTTACCAATTACTAAGACTCCTTTGTCCGTCCGTCTGTCTGTCCGTCTGACGCCAGGCTTTATCCCATGAAACGTGATTGTTAGACGGTTGAATTTTTTCACAGATGATTAAGGTATATCTGTTGCCCCTATGGTCGAACAAAATTCTGTCCAAGTTCTTCGTGTCCTACCTACATACATTAGTAATTGCTAAATATTATTGACCGAGCGAGCGAAGCATCTTTGTTTCAACTCGAGGACTGGCCGATTTGGCGTTGTTTGTCTGTATGTATGTATGTGTGTCAGTTCCGGTCTACAGGCCGCATTTTTCCGCCGATTTTCATGAAATTTGGCACAAGTGTTCTTTGTTGCAAGGCGCAACTTTTGCGCCAAGCAAGCAAGGGATTATTCGATTTGGGGGGAAATGGGGGAGAAATGGGGGGGAAAATGGGGAAGAAATGCGGAGAAAATGATCATTTCTCATATATTTTTTTTTTGCATGTTCAAATAAGGGGATGTTTTCGTGTTCGCTAGGGCGAGTGGGATATGTGTCAACTGGCGAATTGGAAATGTTGTCAGTGTTCCCCATTTTTAAAATGGGGATGAAATGCGGAGAAAATGAACATTTCTCATTTTCTTTTTTGCTGGTACCTCTGTTGGTGCGCATGGACAGTCAGCTACCAGACCACGTCCCAAAAGGATGTTAGGAACCCGAAAATAACGCGAGGTCTACTGTTCGCAGAACTACTAGTAATATTACTAGTCGACGCCCGCGGTTTTGCCCGCTTGATAAATAATATTTCTTCCTCGAGAACCACTCTATCCATTGGTGAAAACCGCATCAAAATCCGTTGCGTACTTTTAAAGATTTAAGCATACATACGGACGGACAGACAGCGAAAGCGACTTTGGTTTATACTATGTTATGCTTATATGTTGTATGATAATACCTAACTATAGATTTGATTCAAGCGCGAAGACATACAATTCTATCACACTGATACCTTATCGACGCGATGCGACTGAAGGATTTAATGTTTTCCCGAGGAACGTTTGTGGGGTTTCCGCCCACGCACGCCTTCAATCAGCGAGGTGGAATGAAACTCGACGCCAGAGATGCGGGATAAAATCCGACCTAACTCCTGACAGAGGCCTCATAGGTGCCTAAAGTCTACCGGTGCTCGTTGGTGTACCCGGGACGACCGGCAAAGGCCGATACGGCGTCATATAAAAACAAAGAGAATAACCTCCGTTTATCTGCTATTAATATGATATAAACTTCATTCATATTAATTCCATTAGTAAAAGTATAAAATAGTCCAAGTAAGTTATTATTATCGAATCGTTTTTGCATATAAACTTGTACAACATTATTCCAATCGATCACGTCATCGCAAGTTAAGCCGCTTACACACAAGCTAGTGAACACAATTTGCGTAAATCGATTTGTATTATCAACCCGCGCCGGCCGTCCGCCTGGCCTTTTATGTGCACCGTTTCAAAAATAATCTTGTTATTGACGGTGAAAATGTTTTATTTTTTAAAAGCTTTCATTAACCCTTTATTATATAATATTATTAGTCAAATAAATAACTCTTCCCGGACTGAACCTGGTGCAAAGGTGCCCTGAACGCTAGCGGCATTACCCCGCTGGATGGCGATGGCCAATCTTTGCATCAGGTACGCCCGGAGCGAGAGTCACCTGTCATTCTGTTCAACCTACACCCTATTTCCTAACCTAACCTAACTGCCCATTGTCTCGAAGGCCACCGGAACCACTAAATAACGTGTTGTATTATTTAATAGTCCGAGACGCCCATGACTGTAATTGGCTGTGCCATAGCAGCTGGCACGTAAGATTTTGTTGCCTTTCATCAACATTTCATCGCAAGGCAACGGGTTTCAAGTTTTTTAAAAACTACAATATAGCTGCTACTTTTTATTAAATTCAGTCGGCCATTTTGGACATAACCTATAATAAATGTGCCCGGTGACGGCAATAGGCTTGCCCCTATTACGTGGGACTAAAAATACTGGCAAATTGTGGGTGTTTAATGCACCTCTGCCTACCCCTTCGGGGATATAGGCGTGATATGTGTGTGTGTATTATTTACTCAGGAATTTAGGACTCAGACTTCTTAATGTACTATCAGTTCACAATAGGTAATGCAAGGTTGCACTTTATGCTATCGCATCGCTATTCTTTGATAAACATTGTTGGCGCAAAAACGCAATCTTTTGAGACACGTAGGTATATTGACAATGCTGAAAAAACTCACATGTAAGCTCAATCCGCTTTTCTATAATATTATATCCTGGGATAAGAAGATTGTGTACCAGATTTGTAAATATCACGTGACTGAGCAACAAAAATAATTAGGCGTAATAATTGTTGGTTGGTAAAGTTTTGAGACTGGACCACCATTTAAATATCTCTAAATCAAGTTTAAGTAGCGCTTAATTCGTTTAAATATTGTGTATTTGATGTCAAATAAATTCACAGAGGTCATGTGAGTCACTGTTTGGTTTTTGTGTTCATCAACATATATTTCAACATTAGATTTTTATTATAAGCAAGGCTTTAGTCTTACCGGTATGTCAATTACATCGAAGGATGCCTGCACGAGATCGCTTCTTAGTGATAAGGATGCCCTTTATACATAAATTTTAAGGCATGTGCCTGTTCAGCGTTTATAATATTTAGTTTTATCATCGAGATTGAATGCAATCTTTACAGTCGTACATTTAATATCATCTGGTAGTTGTTCAATAAGTCCAAGTGAAAACATTGGAAATCTAAAGCACTGCTCGAATTCGTAAATCACCTCTTCTATTTTTTTAGAAGAGCAAATATAACCTTGTGCTACGAGTCTCTAGCCATTAGACAATTGTCGACAATTTAATGTCTACGCCAATTGGGTCAAGCTAAGCTTAATTTTTATTGAAATAACCTTCCCCCTATACCATTTATTAACAAAGGATATTACAAACAATGGAATATACAGAGTTCATCTTTGTAACAATTTTCCTTTTTGTGCTTAAGAGTATTATTATTGTTTCTCCATTGTCACTGACTCTAACACCGAAATGCAAGTATGCGTCAGCATTTCCGGCATGCTTTTTTGAATATTCTGATCGTAATAAAAGGCTTTAATTAGAACTCTTGGCGCCTTATGAATAACGGACAGTAGGTACTATATTGTATTCTACTGCTTAGTTCGTTATTCTTATTTAGTCAATCTGACCGGTTTCACTCACGCAACAAAGTGTTCGCCATTCGCATTATCAAAGGAGTAAAAGTAAGTTGGTTCATAAGCACCAACGAAGACGACGGCACCAGCGAAGACGACGTACCCGAAGTCAGTGTGGGGGAGCTAGGTGCGGCAGTACTCCGGCTTAAACGCCGTAAAATCACTGGACCCGACGGCATTCCTGGCCGTGCATGGGTCCTGGCCCTCGAAGAACTCGGGCCTCGACTGATGGGGCTCTTTAGCGCAAGTCTCGAAAGGGGCCAGTTTCCCAAGGTGTGGAGGACGGGGAAACTGGTCCTGATCCGTAAGGCGGGGCTGCCGGTGGACTCACCGTCCGGATACCGGCCGATCGTGTTGCTCGACGAGGTGTGTAAGCTCTTTGAGCGAATTATCGCGGAACGCCTCGTCGAGCATCTCACGAGTGTGGGGCCAGACCTGGCGGATAACCAGTTCGGTTTCCGTCGGGGACGCTCCACCGTGAGCGCGATCATGCGCGTGAAGAGCCTGACGGAGGAAGCAGTCTCGCAGGGCAAGGTGGTGGTGGCGGTGTCTCTTGACATCGCCAACGCGTTCAACACCTTGCCATGGAGCTGCGTTAGGGAGGCGCTCGTGTATCACGAAACGCCTCTCTACCTCGGTCGTATTGTCTGGGCCTATCTCTCGGAGAGGGCCATAGCTTTCCCTAGCTGGCTCGGGCCAGCTCGGCGAGATGTGTCGTGCGGTGTTCCGCAGGGGTCTGGGTGCTGCGGGGTGCGTTGCCTAGGGGCGTCGGCGTAACGTGCTACGCCGACGATACCCTCGTCACGGCGCGGTGTGCAACGTACCAGGAAGAAGCACTCAAGGTCACGACGGGTGTTGCTCGAGTCGTGGGTCGGATACGGCAGCTGGGACTGGAGGTGGCCTTGCACAAGTCCGAGGTGCTGTGTTTTCACAGACCTCGGAACGGTCCACCCGAAGGTTCCAGCATAAATGTGGGAGGCGTTAGCATCGGCATCAAGCCCTCGATGAAGTACCTAGGGATCGTACTTGATAGCCGATGGAACTTTGGACCACATTTCCGAAGTTTCGTCCCCAAGGTGACGCAGGCATCCGTCTCATCGCTTTCGCGACTGATGCCCAACCTAAAGGGACCCAACGCTTCCTGCAGGAGACTGTACCTGAGGATCGTGCGGAGTATGGCCCTATACGGGGCTCCCGTATGGGCGGATAGGTTGGCGGTCAGGGGGAACGTGACTCTGTTAAACAGACCACTTCGAACCTTGGCCGTCAGAACCATACGGGGGTACCGCACGATCTCCGGAGAGGCTGCATGTCTCCTAGCCGGGACCCCTCCATGGGACCTGGAAGCGAGAGCCCTTGCGTCATTGTTCCAATGGCGCAAGGAGGCGCTGGAGCGGGACCACAGGCCTGCGTCCCGAGAAATCGAGGACCAGCGGTCCCAACTCCGCCAGGATCTCATGGAGTCATGGAGGGTGCGACTTGAGCAACCCAAGTGGGGTACCACCATCATCGCGGCGGTGAGACCGATCATGGACGATTGGCTGCAGAGGCAGCATGGTGACCTCACGTACCGTGCGACGCAGATCGTTGCCGGGCATGGATGCTTCGGTAGCTATCTGTTTCGCATGCATCGTGAGGTCACACCCCGGTGTCAACACTGCGAGGTTTCCGACGACGACACCGCACTCCACACGTTGGTGGAGTGCTCAGCGTGGGCGAGTCAGCGCCGGGACATCGTAGTGGGTCTGGGCGTGGATACCCTCTCGCTGGAGACCATGCTTCAAGCCATGGTCTCCAGCGGGAGTAGGTGGAACGCGGCCGTGTCCTTCTGCGAGCAAGTCATGCTCGCGAAGGAGGCGGCCGGGAGGGAGAGGGAGCGTACCCGCCCCGCCGAGTTCCGTAGTCGGCGGCCAGGCCGCCCCAGACTCCGCGACTACGCCCAAGACTATCGACCTCCATGATCGGGGCCTGAGGACGGCGGGATCGCCACCCGCCGTCCTTACAGAAGCAGGCTAGAAGGGTTGCGTGCTGCGGGGCCTTTGCCTCATAGCATGCAACCAGATTCACTCACTGACGCGGGATAAAACCCGACCCCAACGACGCGGGATTCTCGACCCGACCCAACACCCGCAGAGACCACAGAGGTGGTCAAAGTCCGCCGGGCGCCACTGGACATACCCTCTGCTAGTAACCAGAGACGCCCGGCATAGGATGTTAGAGCGGCCTTAAAAAAAAAAAAAATTGGTTCATAAACTATATTGTAGTAATACTTTCGTTATATAAAACGTATCTACCGCTACGTCCGTCTGACTTGATTTTAAACTCAAACTTCGTAATCGGCAAGACATTTGCATAATTTGAAAGGATTTATTTTCGGATGATGATAAAGTTAGCCTCAAATGGTTTCTTTTACCTGCGTCACAAAAAACATAGGTTCTTTTGGAATCACCAATCATGTAGGTGGAAGGTATAATACAAGTTTTAGGTGACTCAGCTCCATTTAAGTGTTGAAGTCCAAGGGCATTGCATTTTTTTTGTTCCTCAATGTTTTTAAATGTTATTAGGTGGTCAAGAACTTATGAAGGAGGCCATAAGATCAAGATTATTTAGACAACTTTAATAGGTACTAAGGTTGAACTTATCTAATTCAAATAATAAAAAAAAATTTAAAAGTTAAATGAACACTTTTTACGTAGCAAATTAAAAATAGTCAGTATTTAGAACCGTCGAAGAATTGAAATAGCAATATTTCTTTTTATTTGACTACTCCAACATAAGGAACATTGTGTAATACTCTAGCGGTCAATGGATGTGCAAATAGTCCCTCCCTAGTTAATAAGTCGTGCCTACTGAGGTACCTATATCACAGAATTTATAAGAGTTAAAGTTTCGAGTATATTATATTCTTGGTTAAATTGCTGTTATTGGCGCTAGTACCTACTATTATTACTGTGCTATTGCTTTTTGTTAAGAAAATATAATAATAAGATCAATTTGCACTAAACTCGCCGTAAATATTCAAATTCAAATTTCTTTGTGTACAACTATTATTCACTAAGAATTATATATAGCAACTAAGCAATTATCTTGTTAGAATTGTCTATTCTATTCGTAATGATATTTGCGTCAATTTAACTAGCAAATTGATATCTTGGAACATTGAACTGCCGTATGTCATCTATATATACGTGACGCGGGTAACAATCTGTGTGCCTGTGAATGGCATTCCTTAGCGTTGTTGCATAAACAATTCAAACTAATTGTCAGATTGTGTTCGATGTACGGACTTAAATGGCTTTGCTTATCGTTTCTACTTGCGTTCAAGTTGTTTAGCGACGAGTTTAACGATAGATATTTCATTATTTGACTTTGACAAACATTGTCGACGTAGTCAGCCAATCACGCTTATGTGACCGAATAGATTAAGGAAAAAGGAATTTCTGAAATTTCCTACGATATCATTGATACCTATGTCGACTGTCAGAAAGCCTAGTTGTTATGCTTTTTGGATAGGTGACTAGTTCTACCCACCAGCTACCACACTGCAAGGACCCACTCAAGCAAGCTGTACCGGTGCTGCGACTTTTATAAAATATTCAACTAGTAGTTCTGCGAACAGTAGACCTCGCGTTATTTTCGGGTCCCTAACATCCTTTTGAGACGTGGACTGGTAGATAGACTTTCCATGCGCACCAACACAAGTAACAAAGACAACAGAACAACAACAACAAAAACAACCAGCAAAAAAGAAAATGAGAAATGATAATTTTGTCCGCATTTCTTCCCCATTTTAAAATGGGGAACACTGACAACACATCCAATTCGCCAGTTCAAACATATCCCACTAAACTAAAAAAAAACTACTAAAAAAAACATCGTCTTATGAGATGAGAAATGATCATTTTCTCCGCAATTCTTCCCCATTTCCCCCCCATTTCTCCCCCATTTCCCCCCCAATCGAAAAATCCTTTCGACAAAAGTTGCGCCTTGCAACAAAAAACACTTGTGCCAAATTTCATGAAAATCGGCTGAAAAATGCGGCCTGCAGACCGGAACTGACACACATGCATACATACAGACAAACAAGGCCAAATCGGCCAGTCCTCGAGTTGAAATCGAGACGCTTCGTTCGCTCGGTCAATAAATCAATGATAGGCCTCTTCAATATGCATCTTATCTATTAATACTATACTAGTGGTTCTGTGAACAGTAGACCTCGCGTTATTTTCCCCCATTTCTCCCCCATTTTCCCCCCAATCGAATAATCCCTCCGACAAAAGTTGCGCCTTGCAACAAAGAACACTTGTGCAAAATTTCATGAAAATTGGCTAAAAATGCGGCCTGTAGACCGGAACTGACACACATACCAACAACGTCAAATCTCTTCTCGGTCTCGGTCAATAATATAGATTCTTGTAAAAGCAAACAATGACCAATATAGACAACGCCATCTAGTCTTAAACTAAGCAGAGCTTGTGATGTGAGTACTAGATAAACTGATATGAATACTTTTATACATTTTTTTTGTATATTTGACTGTATATATAATTGACTGAGGGAGCGAAGCGACCGAAGTCTCCGTTTCTATTTCTTTCATCTGTACCTACCTCTACATCTCTACATCTACGGGTTCTGTCAGATCATGTTTGCGGCCGTATTTATCTACCGATTTTCATGAAACTTTACACACACACACACTCCTTGCTTCAGTCAATTACCAAAAAATATAATATTTCTGAAGAAGAAAGTTTTATTACAAAATAAATTTATTTTACTGACCGAGCGAGTGAAGCGTCTCACTTTCAACTCGAGGACTGGCCGATTTGGCGTTGCTTGTCTGTATGTATGTATGTGTCGGTTCCGGTCTACAGGCCGCATTTTTCAGCCGATTTTCATGAAATTTGGCACAAGTGTTCTTTGTTGCAAGGCGCAACTGTTGTCGAAGGGATTTTTCGATTGGGGGTAAATTGGGGGGGAAATGGGGGGAAAATGGGGAAGAAATGCGGAGAAAATGATCATTTCTCATCTCATAAGACGAAGTGATTTTTTTTTTGCATGTTCAAATATGGGGATGTTTTCGTGTTCGCTAGGGCGAGTGGGATATGTTTCAACTGGCGAATTGGATGTGTTGTCAGTGTTCCCCATTTTAAAATGGGGAAGATATGCGGAGAAAATGATCATTTCTAATTTTCTTTTTTGCTGGTACCTCTGTTGGTGCACATGGAAAGTCAGCCACCAGACCACGTCCCAAAAGGATGTTAGGAACCCGAAAATAACGCGAGGTCTACTGTTCGCAGACCTACTAGTTAATAGATCATAAGTGTTATTAAACGACACGACAAAATTAAAAAACATGGCCATGGTTTCGATCTAGTCTGGCTTACAAATAAATTAAACTTAATTTAAAATATGAGAATCTAACTTATACCTACCTAATATTACCCTGAATTGCAGTGTGTGTCGCAGTGGTATGGAATTATTTTCAGTAAGTATACCAACAACTGGTAACTACTAGTATACGTGACCAGCAACCTTCCGGAGAAGATCTCCAAATAATCATTGTTTGCTGTAAGCTGTTTAGGGAATGATGCCGATTATGGACAGAAGCCTCGACAAATCGAAAAAAAAATAAAGAAAAAACCTTAATGTTGTGTATGGAGTAAATTCACGTGTCAAGTGTAGTCGGATCAGATATCACAGACCAGACCAACGGCTTTTTCACGTAACTACTATTGCTTCAAAAATAATAACAAGATCCCCTTTATAAACATGTCATCCACACGCAATTCTTGACACTACTATTCGGTACTTTTATTAGGGTTCCGTAGTTCAAGTCACGAAACACTTATAGTTTTATCATGTCCGTCTGTCCGTCCGTCCTTGGAAGGAAAACTTTAACGAATTATTCAACTCTGTTAGTTTAGGAGTTATAGGGGCTTTTACGGTAGACTTTAGAACACTATTCTGTGCGTGGCCCGACACGCACTTGGGTAGTTTTATTTTTTTATTTGTGTGATCGCTTACGCTGTCTCTTTCACATGTTTACCCTATTTCTCATCTCTATCACTACCGCAATAGTTTTCCCCCAAAACAAAAGCACAAATTGTCCAGTAAACAAAAGGTTTAGGCAAGCGGCAAACCCCCGAAAAAGTGCGTAGAAATGAAAATGACTAACCACCAATCACTAAAAATGTGATTGTGCCTATACAAATTTGTACTTTTTGTAAACCTTGGACCAAAAGGAGTCAATTGGTAAGATAACAAAAGGACAGTGTCGAAAATGGGCCGGAGTGCCCGTATATAGTCTGAACACGATGCCGGCAAATAAAGCTATTTATCTATATTTATGTTACATTTTTACATTTTCAATATGCCATGATTTCTGATGTATGGAAATCTCTTTATTTTAATAAGTAATTTTTGATTAAATAAAATCAATAGATTGTCTAAAGTATGATCCGTTTTCCGTGAAGCCAAATTGTTGCCAGTAATCAGTTACGTTTTAGAAATATATTAATCGATACAACTTTTTCTAAATCGATTCATTTAAAAATTCATTTTATTCTTTACTAGATTTCATATTATATAATTACTTGTTATCCAATGCTGGGGCAAAAATTAATTATTATTGTTATTTTTCTCAAAAGTAAGTGGTAAAGACACATTTATTTACAATAAGAATTACAATATACGTAATTATATACTAAAAATATTTACATTACAAAATATCGTTTAAAAAATCCTCCGCGTGGTACATACTAAATAATGGTGAATTGACTTAGAATGACGAATTGATATAGAATTGATATTTTAAATCGATATCATTTTTAATCATCTATGTGATGTTTGTATATGGCAACTATAATAAAAAGTATAAACAATACCAAAATGAACGTCATTCGCTTTGATTTTTTTGTCACTGCGAATACTTTTCGATTTTCTTTTGAGAAAATGAACCCTGATACCTCTTTTAACACTGACCCTGGCGCACCTACGGACTCTGAACCCGACCGGAATGTTGATTATGGCATGACTACTATTTTATTGTTTTTTTTCTTAACCCCAAACTGACTAAAGGTTCATGTCAAAACATGTGTACTTTTTTTTTTTTTTTTTTTTTTTTTTTTTTTTTTTTTTTTTTTTTTTTTTTTTTTTTTTTTGGCCGCGGCCGCTCTAACGTCCGTTGCCGGGCGTCCCTGGTTACTAGCAGAGGGTATGTCCAGTGGCGCCCGGCGGACTTTGACCACCCCTGTGGTCTCTGCGGGTGTTTGGTCGGGACGAGAATCCCGCATCATTGGGGTCGGGTTTTATCCCGCGTCAGTGAGTGAATCTGGTTGCGTGCTATGGGGCAAAGGCCCCGCAGCACGCAACCCTTCTAGCCTGCTTCTGTAAGGACGGTGGGTGGCGATCTCGCCGTCCTCAGGCCCCGATCATGGAGGACGATAGTCTTGGGCGTAGTCGCGTAGTCTGGGGCGGCCTGGCCGCCGACTACGGAACTCGGCGGGGAGGGTACGCTCCCTCTCCCTCCCGGCCGCCTCCTTCGCGAGCATGAATTGCTCGCAGAAGGAAAAAAAAAAAAAAAAAATGTGTACTTAGCATTCTGTAAATAAAAATATGTTACTATTTCGGTCGCTAGTAATATAAACTACAATATCTGAATCATATTTGCTAAATTTGTAGCTGTACGGATGGAGCCAAATCTCCATACAAGTTCGACAATGTCCTTTGTGCGGGTGGGCTATTAATTGTTATGAACAAATAAATTTATTAACTGATAAAAATTTGGTTTTTATATTGGAAAATGATTTCTAAGGGTAAAACGGGCAAAATAAGACACTTTTACTCTCAAGCTTTTTTCGAAAAAATGCGTTTTAAAGAAGTTACAACCATTTTAAAGCGCAAAAATGGTCAAATTCAAAATTTTATATCTCGGCAAGTTTTGATCGAATTCAAAAAGTCCTGCGGCAGAATACTTCTCAGATCTTAAGCTTCAACTGACTATTTTTCAAAATGAGAAAATCTAATAAATACGTAGATCACACTATAAGTTTTGCGTATCATAAAAAAATAACATGTCAAAACCAAAATATTAGGTTTATTGATTTTCAAAACACTCTCCTTTACATTTTAAACATTTTTTCATGCGATCGAACCATTTTTTAAAACAGGAGGGCCACAGATCTGGAGGCATGTTTTCTACGTGCTGATTGAACGCTATCACTGCCTCTTCGGAGTTGGTAAAATTGAAATCTCTCATCAAATCTTTGATTTTGGGAAAAATACAGACATCACAGGGTGCTAGGTCGGGGCTATGCGCAGGATGGGTGACGAGTTGTACTTTTTCGGAAGCTAAAAATTACTTTGTTTTGTTGGCCGTGTGTGAAGAAGCGTTGTCATGATGTAGGAGAACGCGGTTTTTGGGTTGTACTTTTTCGGAAGCTAAAAATTACTTTGTTTTGTTGGCCGTGTGTGAAGAAGCGTTGTCATGATGTAGGAGAACGCGGTTTTTGGGTCGTCATTCGCGAACTTTTTCGAAAACCCTGGGTAAACAAATGGTAGAATACCACTCGGCATTAACACTCTTGATCTTCAAGTGGAATTGTACAGATGGGACCCGAGCTGAGAAAAAAAACGCGATCATTTTTTTACCAACGTTTCTCGCCTGCCTCACTTTTGTTGGCTTGTTCTCATTTTCAAACACCCATTCACAAGATTGCTGTTTTTTTTCAAGTTCAAAACAATAAATCCACATTTCGTCTCCTGTGACAGTGTCATAAACAGCATTAGAATGTCCGTGGTCGTACTTCAGTAGCATCTGTGAGCACCATTCCACGCGAGTCCGCTTCTGCTCCGCTGTCAGTTCATGAGTGATCCAACGACAACAAAGTTTCCGAACTTTCAATTCTTCGTGTAAAATTTTCTGGATTTGACTCATACCAATCCCCAATAGTCCTCGGATTGTCTCATAGGTAATCCACGGGTTTTCTTCAATTAACCGCTTAACAGTAGCCACATTATTTTCGTTGACGGAAGTTGAAGGCCGCCCTTCACGAAATTCGTCATGTAAAGAAAGTCGACCTCTCTCAAATTCAGCAAATCATCGCCTCACGGTGCTCAAACAAGGTGCTTCTCTCCCAAAAGCATTTTGAAGACGAGCGGCCCAGTCTTGCTGAGAGAGAGAACTTCTTATAACTTAAATCATAAAAAATCATTGCTCTATCTTTTCGACTTAATTCCATTTTCGTTGCATACGTAGAACTTTGATGTGTGATAAAAAACAAATGACAAATGATTTCCCGCCAATTGTTTTTTTTATTACTAAGAAGGTTGCAACGTTTAAAAAAATATAACATTCCAAATTCAAATAGTTCCGATTAGCTAGAAGTGCAAAACTTTTAGTATGCCCCATGTACGTAGCGTTGTTTTAGCGTTCGACAATCCGGAGGCAGTGAGAAATCAGATGCCGGGCCCAAGTTCTTAGATCATTTTTCAATGATTTCCAATTCAAAAAATAAAAATAAAATCATTTGGAGTTCCTTATTGATTGCCCGTTTGAATCCTGTCAAATTGCGCGCGCTATATACGAGTTGACGCGACTCTACAAGCGTATAATAGTGTATCTTAACTCAGAAAAACGCTACGTGTATAAATAGATTTTACGGTATGAAAAATGTATATTTTCTCATTTTGAAAAATAGCCAGTTGAAGCTTAACATCTGAGAAGTATTCTGCCGCAGGATTTTTTTGAATTAGATCAAAACTCGCCGAGATAAAAAAAATTGAATTTGACCATTTTTCCGCTTTAAAATGGTTGTAACTTCTTTAAAACGCATTTTTTCGAAAAAACCACAAGGTTAAAAGTGTCTTATTTTGCTCGTTTTACCCTTAGAAATCATTTTCCAATATAGAAACCAACTTTTTATCAGTTAACAAATTAATTTGTTCATAACAACATCTATACTTATAATAAATCTGTAGAAGTGAAAATTCTGTACATTGAAAATATCAAAAAAAGGGGGGGTTACTAGACCGACACCGAATCCAAAAATGTGATTAAAAAGAAAATGATTTGGTCTGTCTGTCTGTATGTTCAGGCATCACGCAAAAACTACCGGTTCGATTACGATGAAACTTGGTATAATTATTCTTTAATATCCTGGGCACCTACTGGGTACTTTTAATCCCGGAAAAGTATATACAATAAAAAACAAACTTAATTTTCCGGTTCGATCCCTAGACCCGATAACTGTACCAACCGCAAATAATAAGTTTGTCGTAGGTTTTTTTTTTTTTTATATTGGGTTCGCCAAATTGACACCGAAATTGACGTCTAGCGATTGTGGGCCACTCTCACAGCACACAATACTATAGAGACTGGCCCTCAACTTGACGACCTACTGATGTGCCTCTTCACGCTCCGCTTAAAGAACCCAGGGTTATATGTAGGAGGAAACACGTGCACAGGCAGGGCGTTCCAGGCCACTATTGTTCGGTAGAGAAACGAACGTTTAAAACGTTGGGTTCTCGCGAACATGCTATCCAATGTGTGGGAGTGGCATCTCTGCCCGGCACGCGTTGTTAGAGATCGGAAGGAAGAGGGTGGGATCAGATTGAAGAGCTCTTCATAACAGGTTACGTCACCCGCAGTGGAGTTCACTAAGGGGCGCTGCACACGGCTAAGATACTTTTTTTTTTTGTTTTTTTAATTCCGCGGCCCAAGGCCACGGCCGCTCTAACGTCCGTTGCCGGGCGTCTCTGGTTACTAGCAGAGCGTATGTCCAGTGGCGCCCGGCGGACTTTGACCACCTCTGTGGTCTCTGCGGGTGTTGGGTCGGGACGAGAATCCCGCGTCGTTGGGGTAGGGTTTTATCCCGCGTCTGTGAGTGAATCTGGTTGCGTGCCATGGCAAAGGCCCCGCAGCACGCAACCCTTCTAGCCTGCTTCTGTAAGGACGGCGCGTGGCGATCCCGCCGTCCTCAGGCCCCGATCATGGAGGTCGATAGTCTTGGGCGTAGTCGCGGAGTCTGGGGCGCCCTGGCCGCCGACTACGGAACTCGGCGGGGAGGGTACGCTCCCTGTCCCTCCCGGCCGCCTCCTTCGCGAGCATGACTTGCTCGCAGAAGGACACGGCCGCGTTCCACCTACTCGGGCTGGAGACCATGGCTTGAAGCATGGTCTCCAGCGAGAGGGTATCCACGCCCAGACCCACTACGAGGTCCCGGCGCTGACTCGCCCACGCTGAGCACTCCACCAACGTGTGGAGTGCGGTGTCGTCGTCGGAAACCTCGCAGTGTTGACACCGGGGTGTGACCTCACGATGCATGCAAACAGATAGCTACCGAAGCATCCATGCCCGGCAACGATCTGCGTCGCACGGTACGTGAGGTCACCATGCTGCCTCTGCAGCCAATCGTCCATGATCGGTCTCACCGCCGCGATGATGGTGGTACCCCACTTGGGTTGCTCAAGTCGCACCCTCTCGTATCGTATATCTCGTGGCGTATTATATATATAGATTATTTATTGTCTCTAGACAATAAATAATCTATATATATAATACGCCAGTGAAGCCGCTTCTCCTCCTAAACTAAGAGTCGCACAGTCAAGTGTGGCACACCGTTGGAAAGGTCGTGGTCTCAAGTGGTGCGATAAGATTAGAAATTTGACAAAAAGTAAAAAAAAAAAAAAATATTACTTGCGCAGTTTGCGCTAAGGGTTGCTAGTATTTCATATTTTCGTATCTTAAGATTAATTTTTATGGTATAATAGAGAATATTATAGAAGATATAATAGAGAATCTCTT
Organism: Nudaria mundana; assembly: GCA_963556515.1. NCBI lineage: Eukaryota > Metazoa > Arthropoda > Insecta > Lepidoptera > Erebidae > Nudaria > Nudaria mundana. Next base: position 16,550,821 of record OY748286.1, on the reverse strand, counting down.
GTAGGAGGGCTTTATGAACGCAATAAAACCCAAAACAATGGTTTTTAGAACTTTTCTCTGTTTGTCTGAATGTTTGGACGCTAATCTCAGAAACGGCTTAACCGATTTGAATTTTTGATTTCAATTTGCGGTTTGGTTTTCATTCTTTTCATAAATAAAAAGTTGTGTAGGTCTAAAGTAACCCGCAGGCGGAGCTGCGGGCAACAGTTAGTATAAAATATATATATGTATTAATTGTATATTTTTAATTAAATAATGTATTTTTGACTGAGGGAGCGAAGCGACCGAAGTCTCCGCTTCAACTTGCAGACTGGGGAGAATTCCTTTCGTGTGTACCTACCTCTACATCTCTACATCTACGGGTTCTGTCAGGTCATGTTTGCAGCCGTATTTATCAACTGATTTTCATGAAACTTTACACACACACTCCTTGCTTACAATGAATAACATGTGAATGATATTTTTTGAATTGGATGAAAAATTATAGAATAATAATTATTAACAATAGCTAGACGTCGTCACGACTTACCACCAGGCGGGCGGCGTCAATTTGACGAACCCAATATAAAAAAAAAAAAAAAAAAAGTTAAAAAAAAATTTTCTAAACAAAGCTCCCGAAGTCTACGGTTCACAGAACCACTAGTTTAATTAGAACAGTGTGCGTTCATATTTGACTACCTATAGTGTGTGTTGCGGTTATCTGTTTGAATCACATACATCACTGGCTTTAACAAACATGATCCGTACACGAGACCAGTTCGGTATACAATTCTGACAATATCATCTACGTTTCTACCACAAATACTACATGTAGTTCATGGTCAGGTTATTTATGCCTAAAGGCCTACCTATTGCGGATGAAACATGTACCCACTACTGAGCCGTCTGGACTTGAGGTCCCTCGATAACGATAAGCAATTAGTGTTGTCATCGAATGTGACAATGCTAAAGGCTTGGGCAAACCAAAAGCAGTTGCAGTGCGGCAGCAGTGCGTCTATGTTAGTAAATAATGTAGTTATATGAGGTATGACACACTGAACAAAGCGGGCCCGCGTTTGTACCGCGGTGCTGCTACTGCTTTTGGTTTGCCCAAGCCTTAATTGCTACGGTAGGTGGCACTAATATAAATAGACAAGGCCGTTTTGGGAACTTTATCCATTGACATTAATCAAGCGATTAGCAATTTACATTTTTGTGATATCAGATAGGTGTGAAATAGGTAAAGCTTTTATAAGCAACCAAGTTTGCTAAATAATTAGCGAGCAACGCCGTATGTCACTCACTAATTGAGCTGAGCGAAGCGAAGCTCTTTCTTAGGCGACTCGTGTATTTCGTTTGGGATCGAACTCCTAAACGACTGGACCGATCTTTTTGAAATTTTGGACAGTCATAGTGACCATCACCGTGAGTGCATATATCTGAATTCATAAAGATCGGTCCAGTCGTTTAGGAGTTCGACCGTGATCGAAAAACTCAGCTCAATTATTGCAACAGCAGAATGTATTGCATACCTAGTATAATATGAATGTAAAATTTAAGGTCTTGGGCTAGTCGTGTCTTGGTCACTTGGCAGAACGTTCCTCCTGGAAAGGGAACAGTCGCCGGTTCAAGCCTATTATGTGTGTGTGTAAGTGTAAGTGTGAGACTATTGTTTTTGCGATTCATATTATAAAATTATGACTTAGATAGTTACACATACAGGGTGTAACGTTCATATGGGTCAGTATGGTAAAGTGTGCAACTATAAGACATACGAAGATCTATTCTTAGGAACCATGTCATCGATTTTAGTAAAATTAAAAACTGCATATTAGGTACTCAGAATTAAAAAAATACTTTTCAATTAAAAGAAAGTCTACAACTAGGTGATGAATGTAAACTGAAGGGTTCGTGTAACAGTGTGCTCCATCATGTTTAAAAAATAACTTTGCTTTTTACAATTTTACGCACAGAAACGAGTTCAACGTTGTATTGAAATTAAAATTGTAGTACTGTAGAACACCTACATATTAAAATAAATAAGAGATATTAAAACAATGCATTTTCTTAATTTTAGACATCATGTTTTGTATTAATATTTTCTACTTAAGACGTACACAATCGATATCTAAATAGAAATAGAGTAAGTTTTTTTTTCAAAAGGTCCCGTTTCGATTCCGGATCTTAGTACACATTTTTTTATCTGTGAATGCAGTTTTTATTTTTACTAAAATGACATGGCTCCTAAGAACAGGTCTTCGTATGTCTTATAGTTTCAGACTTTCCCATACTGACCCTATGAATGTTACACCCTGTAGGTATATAGTTTTATATTATCAATTACCTTACAAGTAGCTCGGAATCATTAAAAATAGAGCAGAGTAAACTATTATGTCTGCCAAATATTTGCAACCTATTAGTTACACAAAGACGTAAATTATAACAGTCTCTAGGTTAATAGCCGTAATTGAAATGTGATGATGAGTCATCTGTAGTACCTATACCTAGTATACCTACCTATTTATAGTACCTACCTTTATTAAACCTGTCAAATTATTTTTATTCTACAGAGAAGACAGTGTATACGTAAACCATTGCTGCCAATAACACTTGAAAGGTATTAGATGTATATATGTATAAAATTACGACTTTAAACACGCTGTAAGCTTCTTTTCTTGCGATGCCACTTGTTTTTTTCCATATAAATATGTATTATTTTATTTAAGCTTTTACTGGAATATTTTACTGGATTCTTTGTTGTTTTTCTTATTATGTATTTCCAACATGCTAATCCCCCAACGAACACGTTCATCCCAAAACGAACATTGGCCCAACCCACGCCTGGCAAGCTCTAATGCTAAGCCTATGCGTTTGGACGATAACTGGTTCCTACACAAAATCCCCTGGATTGTAATGTTATTGTTCGCTCAGTACCTAGTGGATGCAGTGGAGCGTCAGATTATAATAAAATTCAACGCAACCAAACCTCGCCGTAAAATAAACTAAACTTCTACTGAAGTCTACTGAAGACTTCAAAAGTAAATTGTTTCAATCCAGAACCAGTTGGAGTCATCTTTCCAATGTAACTCCTAAGCTGCTGAACTACCTATATTATATAATATGCCTAATGTATTCCGTGAAGGTGAAGCGACGTACTGCGTTCTACTTTAGAATTGATATTATGTATGTATGTGTAGCACTTTAGTTATCTAGTGAAGTATACTTAGTATTTTCGAAGGTAATAAGTATTTCCTATCTCAATACCTTTGACCATTAGTTTGTGACTGACGCAAACATTTTAAACCTAGAGCTATTTATAAGACGTGTATATACCTATAATGGATAAACACAGGTACTTTATAGCAAGATATTTTTTTTTTTATTAGGTATATTTCAAACATGTACAAGCAAGTTGCACATTTACTTATAATAAGCTGATACAGGTTGGAACGTGGCCGTGTCGTTCTCGAAGCAGGTTATGCTCGCGAAGGAGATGGCTGAGAGGGATAGGGACCGTACTCTACCCCGTTGAGTTCCGGAGTCAGCGACCAGGACCATCGACTTCCATGATCGGGGTCAGCAACAGACCACAACGATTGCGTGCTACAGGGAGCAGAGGCACGCAAATTCACTCACCGCGCGACGCGGGATTAAACCATAAAAAAACGTCCATCAAAATTGGGCCGTCTTTCATGAAAATCCTATTTTATGAATAGGAATTTAATAATTTTGCAATTTTTCTTAGATGAAATCAAATATTTTTGTTCATGGAACTTTAATTAACAGCGAGTTATATTATTAGCAAAATATTGTTAAGTGCTTATGAAATATTATTCAGTGTAACTTTGCACAGTTTCGGAATTACTTTCATTAAAAACATTGTTCTCGATATTGTGATTTATTAACTAATAAAAGCCTTTTTTAGACTTTGGCGTTCTAAATACATTTTAATACCTAGTTAAGTTTTCGGGACTTAAACGCGTAATATACCTTATATGGCCTGACTGTCTTGACCTTATGTGTCTTGTTTCAACCGAGTGACATCTGACTGAGCTGACTGGAGCTGGCGGCGTCGATAGCGTAAGGCGCGGGCAGATTCTCCATCTACCCTAACCGGGCGCGCGTTCGGGTTCTTGTTTTTATAAATAAAAAAAATTGATGAAGGCAGTCTGTATCCATCTTCCCGATTGAAATGTATATGTTTTTTTAATTGCAACGTCTTCACGTACTACCCTCGCGTAGTAGTGACGTTCGGTTGATAGAACCTTCAGTCATTGTGTGACCAGATGTAACTCGGTCGAAACGTCAGGCCATATATGTAAGGTATATTACGAGAACATTCAGTCAATATGTGGCCAGATGTAACTCGGTCGAAACGTCAGGCCATATATGTAAGGTATATTACGAGAACCTTCAGTCAATGTGTGACCAGATGTAACTCGGTCGAAACGTCAGGCCATATATGTAAGGTATATTACGAGAACCTTCAGTCAATGTGTGACCAGATGTAACTCGGTCGAAACGTCAGGCCATATATGTAAGGTATATTACGAGAACCTTCAGTCATTGTGTGGCCAGATGTAACTCGGTCGAAACGTCAGGCCATATATGTAAGGTATATTACGAGAACCTTCAGTCAATGTGTGACCAGATGTAACTCGATGAAACGTCAGGCCATATATGTAAGGTATATTACGAGAACCTTCAGTCAATGTGTGACCAGATGTAACTCGGTCGAAACGTCAGGCCATATATGTAAGGTATATTACGAGAACCTTCAGTCATTGTGTGGCCAGATGTAACTCGGTCGAAACGTCAGGCCATATATGTAAGGTATATTACGAGAACCTTCAGTCAATGTGTGACCAGATGTAACTCGGTCGAAACGTCAGGCCATATATGTAAGGTATATTACGAGAACCTTCAGTCAATGTGTGACCAGATGTAACTCGGTCGAAACGTCAGGCCATATATGTAAGGTATATTACGAGAACCTTCAGTCATTGTGTGGCCAGATGTAACTCGGTCGAAACGTCAGGCCATATATGTAAGGTATATTACGAGAACCTTCAGTCATTGTGTGGCCAGATGTAACTCGGTCGCAACGTCAGGCCATATATGTAAGGTATATTACGAGAACCTTCAGTCAATGTGTGACCAGATGTAACTCGGTCGAAACGTCAGGCCATATATGTAAGGTATATTACGAGAACCTTCAGTCATTGTGTGGCCAGATGTAACTCGGTCGAAACGTCAGGCCATATATGTAAGGTATATTACGAGAACCTTCAGTCAATGTGTGACCAGATGTAACTCGGTCGAAACGTCAGGCCATATATGTAAGGTATATTACGAGAACCTTCAGTCAATGTGTGACCAGAAGTAACTCGGTCGAAACGTCAGGCCATATATGTAAGGTATTTTACGAGAACCTTCAGTTATTGTGTGACCAGATGTAACTCGGTCGAAACGTCAGGCCATATATGTAAGGTATATTACGAGAATATTCAGTCATTGTGTGACCAGATGTAACTCGGTCGAAACGTCAAGCCATATATGTAAGGTATATTACGAGAACCTTCAGTCATTATGTGACCAGATGTAACTCGGTCGAAACGTCAGGCCATATATGTAAGGTATATTACGTGAACCTTCAGTCATTGTGTGACCAGATGTAACTCGGTCGAAACGTCAGGCCATATATGTAAGGTATATTACGAGAACCTTCACTCATTGTGTGACCAGATGTAACTCGGTCGAAACGTCAGGCCATATATGTAAGGTATATTACGAGAACCTTCAGTCATTGTGTGACCAGATGTAACTCGGTCGAAACGTCCGGCCATATATGTAAGGTATATTACCCGTCGAAGTCCGGAAAACTTAACTATTATAATGAAAGTCTTGTTTCAGGGGCGGTATGAGTAAAACTTTATCTAGAGTAAAGATTTGTATTTTTGTATGTTTGTAAGAATAAACTCAAAAACTACTGTGCCGATTTCAAAAATTCTTTCACCATTGGAAATCTACATTCACCCTGAGTAATATAGGCTACTTTTTATCCCAGTAATGTGTTCCCACGGAACCGGGAACGAGTAAACTAAATCACGCTGGGGAGCTGCGGCGATCAGCTAGTGTTTTATAAAAGACGAGTTGTATACCGCGGCTCCGCTCGCGTGATTTAGTTTTCTTGTTCCCAATTCCCAAGGGAAGACATTACGGGAATAAAAAGGGCATAATGTACTGGGCCGCGGCCGCTCGTACATTCGTTGCCGGGCGTCTCTGGTTCACACGCAGAAGGTATTGCCAGTGGCGCCCGGCGGGAACAGCAGCCTTAATGTAACATAATGTGTAATGGACCCTCGGGGTCGTGAGGCAACGACGTCTTGTACACGTCCTTGTAGGTGCCGCCCTTGAATATGTGGGGAGTTGCCTAGGATATAAATACCTGGGGAGAGTTGAGTTTATTAGTTATAATATTTAAAATCGATTAAATAGTTACGGAGCCTCCTCTTAACTCTTTATAATGTCTGCCTTTGAAAAAAGTTACTCTCGTGACCATTTAAAAAAAAACGATCTCCTAGGACCATTAATATTTAGGTATCAACTTTGAATGAATTATTAAAAATAACTCTCCCAATGTATGGTCGAAAGTTAACGGTTTTGGAGAAGTCACATAAAGACTAAAAAAAAACGTTATGGGTGAAATAACCCTGTATAAAAGAAATACGACGACGTACGTTTTGCACTTGACATTAGTTTAATTAGTCAATTCCGTACACGTCTAACTCATATCACGGGGCTGTCATGCTGATGAGTTGAATACGGCCGAAGCTTTTACGTTAAGTGGTCGCTTTGAGAAGCATAACTCGCAGTTGAAATTGATTAAGTAACTTATAATGAAGGAACTTCATACGACGGTATTTAGTTTAATTAAAAATACACACATTCTCGCTGACAACTGTAATCAAAAAAGTTTCAACTCCTGGGTTAGATTTCATTTTTCGATAGGAACCTTCACGACCTATCAACCTTGGGCCGCGGAATTTAAAAAAAATATGTCTCATATTGTAGTTTACTTGTTATCAGGTGTGTTTTTGAAGGTTGTTAGAATTTGATACGAGTATTAGACAAGAAGGTTTGATTCCTTCCTAAGCCAGATTAATTGAAAGACAATTTTTTTTTTATCCTATTGGTGTAGTTAATTATGAGATCCGGCCTTCAAGCTATAACAGATCACTTTTAAATATCAAATAGTGTCTTCGTGTGACCTATGAAAAATTTATTGATATTTAATCCGATAATTTCGTGTATTTAAATTTTTCTGAAAACTCAAGACAATGTGCTCTGTATTGGTATTCCTTATATACTCGTACATCGATGAACTCATTGGCGGTGTTCATTGTTTGGTGAATGAGCATCGAGGTTAACGAATCGTTGTCACCGAGGCTCACGCACGGTTGAACGATTATTTCTATATTTGACATTTGAACCCCATCTCCGCTCATCGAATCGCCGAAGGGTCTGATTCGAACACAAAATTGTTACAAATTACTTGACCGGAGAATTCCACAAATTAGAAGAGATAGGAGGCAACACTACATAGGCATTAGTTTATTTCGCGTTACCTCTAGATAACAAAACGCAATAATCATTCAAACCTTGATCAGAGTTTCTAACAATGTTTGGAAACTTTGTATTGTGTATTGAGCAGCCGGACTTTAGTCAGTTGGGTTTTGATACGCTTGAAATTTCATTCGGCTAAATATAGGACAACGAAAATAACTGTGAGAAATACTATGATATTAACGGAGCAATTTATGAGTGCTTCAGTTATGGTTGCCTTGGTAGTAGTTTGAGTTAATTGGCGGGCTAGAACAAATTCTTATTCTATTCATGATGAACAGCAAAAGTATCATATGTTTTCAAATTATACTAGAGTGTATGGTGACCAAGGTGGGGATCCACCACCATCGCGGGGAGAGTGATCATGGACCAGTGACTGTAGAGGCGCAATGGTGACGTCACGTATCGCGCGTCGCAGATCATTACCTGACACGTATGCTTCGGTATGTATCTGTACCGCATCTATCGTGAGGTCCAACAACCTGTGTCAACACTGCGAGGCCTCAGGCGAAGACACAGCACTCCAAACATTGGTGTAGGGCTCAGCGTGTGCAATTCAGCGCCGGGACCTCGTCGTGGGTCTGGGAGTGGATACTCGCCGGAGACCTGCTTCAAAGCATGGTCTCCAGCATGAGTAGATGGAACGTGGCCGTGTCCTTCTGCGAGCAGGCTATACTCACGAAAGTGGCGGCTGAGAGGGAGAGGGAGCGTACCCTCCCCGCTGAGTTCCGAAGTCGGCGATGAGGGCGCCGTAAACTCATCTCCGCCCAAGACCATCGACCTCCATGATCGGGGCCTGAGGACGGCGGTCTAGCCACCAGCTGTCCTTACAGAAGTAGGCTAGAAGAGTTGCGTGCTGCGGGGCTGAGGCCCTTCAGCACGCACACTTCAGTAGATGAGTGATAAAAGCCGACCCCAACGATGCGTGATAAAACCCGACCCATCCCCAGAGAGAGACCACGTAGGTGGCAAAAGTCTGCCGGGTGCCACTGGGAATACTTCTGAGTGCGCACCTGAGGCGCTTTGCAATGGAAGTACATGGCAGACTTAAAAAGAAAAAAAAAGTGTGCTAAACAAGGCTATGCCTACCGCTACGAAAACGAACACTCACGCCATTTCGTATAACATAAATATTTATACATAAATATTATAAATTCTGAACCAATTTAAGAAGACCATTAAATTTCCAGGGCCCAAGTAAAGTTCGCCGGTCATTGAACACACGTTAACAGACGTATGAAATTCTATATGAGGTAGAGGCAGTTAGTAGGACTGTACCGAAGTTGGAAACTATGTGAACTTGAAAGGCTACTTATCACAAAATTGTTACAGCATTTGGAGTTCAAGTCCTTGGCATCACTATAAACTTGTGAACTTGTTCGTGCTATTCTAGAAAGTTCGACCGATACAGTCGATACTATCAAACTTTGACTACAGCCTACTTATTTCATTAGGTCGGGAAAGAACTGCTAGTTGTATAATATTGTTAACTGGTCACTGACTTAGTAGGTATATTCGATATATGCTACTACTATTATTACACTTGACAGTTGTATGGATCTCAAATACTTTCTGACCACGGCAGATGTAGAGGTATACCGATAACTTGTAAAGGTCAGAATTTTCAGTCGAGTAAAATTTCTTGCAGCAAACGGGAAAATAAAATTGGGCCTGTCCAACTGACTCACATTCTTGTTTTGTTCATTGCAAGTCACCGATAGAACTCGATACAATAAATAACTAGGTATGCAATGCATGCTACTAATTGCAAATGTTGAGCGGAGCAAATTTTCTTAATTTTTTTTACTCTATTTTCATGATTTCAGAAATAAAATATGCACTCCCGGGTATGATGTCGACCAGCATGCCAAATTTGGTCAAAATCGGTCGAGCCGTTTCGGAGGAGTTGGCACACAAACGATTTACACTTGTCGTCTAAGATAGAACTTCGCTTCGCTCCGCTCAATAATAGAAATTTACCCGCTTTTGACGTGTCTCTTCGTCCAGCATACTCACCATGGAATCCTGATATTTCATGAATGCCAAAAAATTGTGCTGAAATAGTGCTAATTAGTGCCCAAAGGAAAAAAATAGTGCTCTTATACTTAAGAAATTACAGCCATAGTTCGATGAGTATGCTGGACAAAGGTTTCGCCCAGCATACTCAGCTCCGTTTGTGGAATCTGTGTACGCTTCAACTATAATTCATACTTCAAAAAATTGTGCCCAAATAGTGCCAAATGATGCCCAAAAAGAAAAAAACGGTGCTCTAATAACTCTGGAATTATAGGCTTCGTTCAGTGAGTATGCTGGGCGTAGGTTCTACGCCCAGCATACTCACTTCAATACGCGAATACCGAACGAGCTATAGGTACAATTTACGGCTTAAAAAATTGGTGCCAAATATCAGTCCAATTTTCGCTTGACTTTTGACCTAGAAAACCATTAAATTTAATTGTAAACTTTCACATAACATTAGATTTAGTACAGTCGAGTTCAAAACTTTCTAATAATTTACATTTTGTATAACAATTTTTTAACCTCCGACGCAAAAACAATGGAAATTTGACGTGTCTATGTTTATGTGTGTGTGTCTGTGGCATGATAGCTCCCGAACGGATGCGATTTGGATTTTGTTTTTTTTGAAGATGAATTTAATAGAGTACAGTCGTTTAATAGATACGGGGAGATGAGGTGGAAATAAAACAACAATTTGCCGATGGATAAATGCACGAAACGCACAAAGCGTTATTTTGTTCTAGAGCGGTATGCAGCAATAGTTATTTTATATTATCTCTGAAACTACATGACCAATTATTGTTATACTGTAAAGGGCAAATTAATAGTATCTCTGTGATATTCTTGTGATCATAAAATAACTTATTTTGATAAGCATTAATATGTTGTTATTTAAATAGCTATTCAAAAATGAACATGCTGAAAAATACTTTATTAAAACATAAAAGCATATATATCTACTAAAATATAAAAGAAAGAGATATGGTACTTATAGCCCAGCTGCTGCCAGCCCAGCAAATTATTTCGGATTGGCGCAGTATGCCTTAGGATCAGCTTTTGCTGGTGATTTTTTAAACACATTGTGATTATTATAAACTGTGATTGCTCAATTTATAGTTATTTGTAAGTTAGTTATTGTGATTATAATATTGTAGCAGTAAATTTACAAAACTAGATAAGTAAGTGCTATTTTTGAGAAAGTTTTACTAATATTTGGAATACTATTTTTTATATATTTGAAACGACTATTTTTTCTATTTAAAATTGATTTTATAAGATTGTTGTACTAATGTTAGTCTTATTTTCAATGGTAATGGTAATAATATAAATAATATATTTGAAGATAATGACTGTTAACAAAAGCTGTGAAATACTTTTTAATCTGATTACTTTAGCCCTAGGGGGTAACTTTAAATAGTGCTGGGCAGCCAAAGGTTAGAATTTGTAAATAACACTACCTTTTTAGGAATAACAATAGATTCTAAATTACAATGGGGTGACCATATCACCATTTTAGCTAATAAGCTTAGCTCTGCTGCATATGCTATGAGACGGATTAGGCAGTTGACAGATGTAGCTACTGCTAGTCTAGTTTACTTTGGTTACTTCCATAGCCTGATGTTCTATGGAATACTACTTTGGGGAAATGCGGCAGATATAGAAACAATTTTTATATTACAAAAGAGGGCAGTCCGTGCCATTTATTGTTTAGGTAAGAGAGATTCTCTTAAGGAGCGGTTTAAAGATATTAATATTTTAACTGTAGCTTCCCAATATATATTTGATAACATACTGTATGTCAGGAAAAATATATCTAGCTATACTAAAGTAAGTGACGTTACAGACAGAAATCTACGTAATAAAAATAAACTATTCCCTCCGTGTTATCGGCTTAGCAAGGTTAGTCATTCTTTCAAGGGGGAAGGTATACGCTTTTATAATAAATTGCCTGAATCGGTCCTTTGTATGTCCGACAATAAATTTAAAACCTCTATAAAGACCACTTTATGTCAAAAAGCATATTATAAGACAGTTGATTACCTTCACGATAAAAGTGTCTGGTTTGAGCATGGTGCAGGCGCCTCCTAAAATGCCGTAATTGTAGCATATTTTGTACTTTGGTGACTATATACTTATATTTTTTGGTGCATTATACCCGCCCTTTTTGACTTTGACACGGGACCAATGTACATTCGTCCACATTTAGTCTTAAGAAAATGTATAAATGAGTTAATTATTGAAAAAGAGTGACCGAGAGTTTTGGTGCCAGGTTCATTCTCTCGGTTCTACTTATTGGTTTGCGAATCTGGCAGTACATGTAAATATAGAAGCAATGACATTTTTTTTGTTATTTTAAGTACCTACTGACGTTTGTAAGAGCCATTTAGTGACATATACAAATAAATAAATCATTTCATTTCATTAGTAATAAATAATGTAAGTAATTAAAAATGTTTTTATTGTTAAACCTTTTATTAATCGAACTATTGTATCTTGTAAAAAACTGTAAAATATATTTCCTTTTTACAAATTGTCAAGATCTCAAATAGGTACCTACCAATTTTATTAATTTTATTCGCTTACCTACCACCGTTCACCTGCTGAGACCACCTGGGTGAACCGTGGAAAGTTTTTTTTTACAGCGGGCCACCTGTGACCACCTGGGTGTTACGTGGGAAATATAAAATTTCCACCGTCCACCTCAAATGTACCAGGAATACATAACAACATAAGAGCCTTCAAGATTTTAAATTCTTTTAAATTTAGTGAATACCGATTGAATGTTTGAACTCATTATTCCGAAAAAGTACCAGACGATCATAACAGAATGGGAGGTTCTCATTTAATGCTGGCTGGATTACAATTTTTTAATTGCATTTAAGACTTTTTGTACAGTTAATTAATTAAAATAGTTATATTTTTTTAATTTAAACGTGAGAAAGTAAAGAGGGGCTCGTGGTCTAGTGGTAACCGACAATGTTAACACATTGCAAAGGTTAAGCAACATCGACTGGAAAGCCGACACCAACTGAGTTGGGAAAAGGCTCGGTGAATGATGATGATGAGAAAGTAAAAAAAACATAAACAAAAATAGGCTTATTCTAGGCGTACACTAATATTTTAAATCGTTACATTACAATTTTTTATTGAACTATACAATTTTAAGCTACTTTACTTTTAATGTTAAATAAAACAAAAAATTAAATTAAAAAAACACGTTTTTATAGAGAATCCAACTAAAAAGTAGAATGATAAGTAGTAGTAAAATTGATTATAGAATTATTCAAAGTAGAGTTTTTTATTGAGTTTGTACAGATGATTGTCCATTATAAAAGACAAACCTCAAATGTACCAGGAATACATAACAAATAGACTACTGCAATAGACTATTAGTGCCCAGACATTTTTTTGGGAAATATTTCACCATACAAGCAATGAAGTAATACGAGTAGATTTCATTAACGCTTACAATTTCATTTATATTAAAAAAAAAGTAATAAAAATTTAAATAAAATAAATTAGCATTTAATCGACAGTTTTTAATATGTGAGAAAATACCACAATTATTCCCAGTCACATAACCGCCCACAATTAGAATTTTTAACATTTATATCCAAAAACATGTGTGAACGACTGTACCTCATTTAACGTTGGTATGTAGAAGTTTACAATTAAATTTAATGGTTTTCTAGGTCAAAAGTCAAGCAAAAATTGGACTGATATTGGGCACTATTTCAAGCACAATTTTTGAAGCCGTAAATTGTACCTATAGCTCGTTCGGTATTCGCGTAGTGAAGTGAGTATGCTGGGCGTAGAACCTACGCCCAGCATACTCACTGAACGAAGCCTATAACTCCGGAGTTATTAGAGCACCGTTTTTTCTTTTTGGCACCATTTGGCACTATTTGGGCACAATTTTTTGAATGAATTATGGTTGAAGCGTACACAGATTCCACAAACGGAGGTGAGTATGCTGGGCGAAACCTTCGTCCAGCATACTCATCGAACTATGGCTGTAATTTCTTATGTATAAGAGCACTATTTTTTTCCTTTGGGCACTAATTAGCACTATTTCAGCACTATTTTTTGGCATTCATGAAATATCAGGATTCGATGGTGAGTATGCTGGACGAAGGGACACCTTTTGACAAGCGGCCTTTTATATGTGTTGCGACGCCGGCTGAATTTGACACAAGCGAACGAAATATCGATAAAAGAAAAATAAAGTAAACTTTTGAAGTTTCTCGATACAAATAGTAAAAAAACGACGTTAACAGTTCTACAACGAAATGCTGTCCACCATTCAACACGAACTACGGACGCATTTCATGTTAAGTGTATTTTAATTTAGCTTGGACGTTGAGCACATTCTTTCAGGATTTCCGATAGTGTGATCGTTTATTGAAACCATTTACTGGTTGACCCATCCAAGGCATCCAATAAGTAGAGGTATTCAAAGCTCCCGTGATGGAGCGTTGGTAAAGCCGAATGCTTGGATTAAGTGGGTTACCTGAATCAAAGCTTTGACAAGCAAGCAAGTAGTTACCGCACAATTCAGGTTACGGGTATTCAGTAAAAGGCACGGTGTTACTAGATATAAACCAGAGAAACGGTCGAAATTTAACGAGTGCATGTTTTTATTCCATTCGGTTTCAAAAACTTAATAGAAAATAGTCCCCTTTCGAAAACGGCCGAGTATATTCTTTACGACGTATTTATTTATTATATTATTTATTTATTAATATTATTTATTTATTATTTTATTATATGATGTTATTATTTATATTTGACGAGGTATTCTTTTTCTTTATCAAGCGGCTACCATAGTTTATTTATACCAGAGGAATTAGCAGTGGATTGTTATATTCATCAGATTCAACAAACTGAGCGTTATATAAATGACAAACAGAAAGATGCCTGACAGATTATTACTGAACAAACAAATTAAAATAGCAGCCTAATCGCAAGTCATGCGCCAACATAACATAACGAAAATATCGGACCTTACAAAGGACAAACCTCTTGAAAGTAAATTTTAATATGTTATCCTTATCTTATCCCATTAAATAATACTTAAAAATTAATGAATGAATTCGTATAGCGGGACTTAGCGCCACTATGACGTCATCAGGATCGACATTGTACACGCATACCAGTGCCTATTATGGTAATTTTAACAATTAACACTTAAACAGTGGTATGTTGTTCTGCAAACTGCGTAAAGTTTAACGGCGCGAGCTACAATTACGTTAAATTAAAACTTAAACCTCACTACAACGGCCCCTTTGAGAATGGGACCCAAAACCTACGGGGTCAGGCTAACTTGACCTTTTTTTTTAATTCGTTAAAAAATCCCACGTCCGTTAACGGGCGTCTCTGTAACTTGACACCTAACTACAGAAAAGTAACATCCCATCATTCATATCGCTTCCATAGGTTTCAGTTTGTATATGATTAATATTATTCTATATTCAAATGTTCAATGCACTGCTCGAAACGTTATCTGAAAATGAGTTTGGTCTTCAATAACTGATCCTCGAATAGGTATTTTGACACATTAATCATAAAACCCGTAAAATATTCAACATGTTGAAAGAAATAAAAGATGGTACTAGTTACCCCTTTTCTAGTCACAAAGTTCACACACAGTCGAGTAGTAAGAAATGAAAATGTTCAAAATCTTTTTTCGTTAAAATATAACACCATAAAAGATAATCTAACGAACAAACATCAAACCACGATGAACATTTTATTTAGTTACGAAAGCTTTTAGAAGGGATATATTTTAACCTTTTAATCCTAAAAATGTAATAATAGCTACCCCACCGCCTCTAAAAATTTTAGGTCGCAGAGTACTAGCGGTACCCCAACCCCGGTCGTGGATCGTATATAGACTAGGTATGCAATGCATTCTGCTGTTGCAATAATTGAGCTGAGTTTGTCGATCCGGGTCGAACTCCTAAACGACTGGACCGATCTTTATGAATTCAGATACATGCACTCACGGTGATAGTCACTATGTCCGTGCCAAATTTCAAAAAGATCGGTCCAGTCGTTTAGGAGGATTTCAAACACGAACGAAATTTACGAGTCGTCTAAAGCCCCCCATATATGGTACAATTCATCGTTGCGATCCATCGTAGCGATGGATCGAAACGATTGATCTGTAGTGTTGCCGCTCATACACGAAACGATTGGTCGTTACGATCGATCATTTATACATTTGAAATGGAACGATAAAGACGTGCTCAAAAATTCAATACGTGTCCTTTAAAATGGAAAACGAACTACATAACTTTTTTATTTATGAAGCGATTGAAAACCAAACCGCAAATTCACATCAAAAAATCAAATCGTTTCTGAGATTAGCGTGTTCAAACATTCAGACAAACAGAGATGAAGTAAATCGTTAACGATCGTAACATACATTACAGATCCGTCGTTTCGATCGGTCTAAAGCGATGGATCGTAACGATGAATCGTCCCGTATATGGGGGGCTTAAGAATGAGCTTCGTAAACTCCGCTCAATAAATACCTCCAGGCGTTAGAGGTGACTATAGGTACTGAAATACTGATATTATAAAATCTTTTACTGATTGATATGTAGCTACGGGTATATTATCTCTGAGTAACATATGCTCCTTTTTATTCCGGTAATGAGTTCCCACGGGAACCGGGAACGATAAACGAGCTGCTGTGATCAGCTTCAATCGATACATTAGCAGCACCGGTGAGTTATATTCTACAAATCTACGTTTTAGGTCACGCAAGTAGCAAACACTAATAGAAAGAACAGTACGGTGAATCTATGGAATTCTAAGAATAAGTTCTCCTAGACAATACTGAACTTCAGTTCAAAGACAGATGCTTGTTCTGACCCAAGCAATAAATGAGAGTCCAAGTAGTACTTCACCTATACAAGAGTAGGTAATTACGAAAGGTATTTTTAGGTATTTATTTATATTTGTACTTTAGTTGGGGATAAGGTGAGAGACAACATTCAAAGACATTGAAAAATATGATTTTAGAGAGCTATGAGACCGTGTAAAAAATAAAACAATCTATCCATATATATAATACGCCAGTGAAGCCGTTTCTCCTCCTAAACTAAGAGTCGCACAGTCAAGTGTGGCACAACGTTGGAAAGGTCGTGGTCTCAAGTGGTGCGATAAGATTAGAAATTTGACAAAAGTAAAAAAAAAAATGATTACTTGCGCAGTTTGCGCTAAGGGTTGCTAGTAAAAACATATTTCAGTATTTCAAAGCAATAAGATTACTTTTCTTTAAATATTAAAATAGAAATTATATATTACAAAAACAGAGATGTCATCGGCAGGACAATTTTATTGAATTTAGTTATTCATAAATATATTTATAACTAGCTGTTGCCTGCAGCTCGACCTGCGTGTTATAGTTTTCTTGATCACCAGTTACTGATTTATTATATATCTTAGCTGTTGCCCGCAGCTCTGCCTGCGTGTTACTTTAGATCGACATAACTTTTTTAATTATGAACCGATTGAAATAAAACAACCCTTAAATGTTAAGGTGAATAAACCACAACGCATTACTGCAAGCCGTATTCGAATCGGTTAAGCCGTTTCTGAGATTAACGTGTTCAAACATTCAGACAAACAGACAAAAATTCTAAAAACCATTGTTTTGGGTTCTATTGCATTCTATTGCATCCATAAAGCCACACAACAGTTTCTCTATTATATCTTCGATGTACAGACATCGACCACTTACAATTTTATTATATTTATATTGATCAATAAAAAACATGCAGGCAAGAAAATATGATAACCGGGACAATTGATAATTAATAATATGATAGAATATATTATGAAACCTACGAAATCATTTAAGTAGGTATATATTTACAGGTTGCGAGGCGTAAGCGGAGCTTTACATTTGTGTAAGTGCAGTGTTAGAACGTGAACGTATATGTGACCTCTTTTACACACACATGTGTGCTACAAAAAGAGTTTTTACTCTAGTTTTCGTGGTCACTCACACAAATGCAAAGCTCCGTTTACGCCTCGCAACCTGCACTTGTGTTTATAATAAAGTTTAGCAATTCCGAGTCTGGTACATAATCTACTGAAGGCATTGAACTGAAAAGCAACGCTGCACATTTAATGACTAGCTTTGCCCGCATGGAATAGCTTTTAGCCTTTTCAAATTGGAACATAATTATTCTCGGAAAATAAAGTAGTCAAAAGTCACTCTTTATATCATCAGCTATCGGCCAGTAAAAGTTCCGTTAAAATCGCCAAACAGGCGGATTTTAACGGAACTTTTACTTTTATTTTTCGGAGATTAGCCGGAACAAAGAGAGAGAGAAAAATTTTGAACGAAGTTTTTTTTATGTAGGTAACTTTATACTTTCATATGCGTTTAGTGAAAAGTTGTTTATTAGAAATACATAAGCTTTTGCAAAATTGTACTTATACACATATGTTTCAAGACTAGGAATCACCGATATTTCGTATTTACCAGTTACAGTAATAAATCTTATACAATATTACAATATGAATCACAAAAACTATAGTCTTGGCTTGGACTCGAACCTGCGACTGATACCTTTCCAGGAGGAACGTTCTACCAACTGACCAAGACACCATTAAAATTATACTAGGTATGCAATACATTCTGCTGTTGCAAGAATTGAGCTGAGTTTGTCGATCCGGGTCGAACTCCTAAACGACTGGACCGATCTTTATGAATTCAGATATATGCACTCACTGTGATGGTCACTATGACCGTGCCAAATTTCAAAAAGATCGGTCCAGTCGTTTAGGAGGAGTTCAAACACGAACTAAATACACGAGTCGTCTAAGAAAGAGCTTCGTAAACTCCGCTCATTAAAAAACTTTATGCACTAGGTGCTAATACACCTGCTTCAAACGTTGAAGTCAAATTCAAACGTATAAGCGGTTCAATGCATGTAAACATTTTTACGCAATCATTTATAAAGGTTTAGTTTACTGTTTACTCATTTTGTTGATGGGATGTTTTATTTTAATTTAAAAATAAAACTGAAAAACGTTTGAATGGGTGTTGCGGTCTGGCGCTCGATCAAATAATTTGATTAAGTGGTTAGCGTGAATCCATGTTATTAATCCATACAGATAAATAAAATTCAAGTGTCTGTGTTTATTCTGAAAGTTAACAGCTTTAAAACTTTAAACTTAATGCTTATGAAAGTTATAATTTTATTTACAATAAGAATTACAATATACAAAATAAACATAATTATAGACTAAAAATATTTACATTACAAAATATCATTTAAAAAATCCTCCGCGTCATTGCCGACTGGGAAGGTTCCCAGAATGCTGGCTATGTTGCCACGTTGGATGGCGATACTTATTCTTTGGGCCAGAAAATAGCCAGCCTTCTGGTCCTGAGAAGCATCGATTAGGCGTTTAGCAATGTCTCTATAAAGGCGGCGAGCACTCGGACCCCAAGACCCCAGTGTCTCAATCCCAAACGGCTCAAATATGTAATCACCTGCTAGGTTAGCATATTTAAGCCGTTCAAAGGCCTTCACCCGATGCAGCAGCAGCGCCGGCACATCCGGATGTGCTTGGAAGGTGTGAAGGTGCTAAGGTGTCAACGCATGTCATTGTAGCGTCCCACACCAAAGGCCTTCCCATCTTCCACGGTAGCAACGACATACCGTCCGGTCTCTTTCCATCGCTTCGTGCTAAACCATTTGGTTCACGTACGGCCGGAAGACCTGCGGTGGAAAGAGCCCTACGAATTATGTCGTTTAGAATAGCGTGCCGAGGTATACGACCTGCGCTTCTGCTACAAGAAAGGCCATGGTGTTCCAGATTATCGACGGCTACTCCGCAGGTGCAATGATGCGGGGATACACAAGGTGTACCCAGCCGAAGGCAAGTGGCAATGCGGAAGGTTGTGTCGTCCAACATTGTACCGATGTTGGGCGATGGGAGCGCCTGGATCCATAACCCTGACTCCCATTCTCCAACAGCTAGTGCACGCTCTGAAATATTGACAGAAGTGTCAATTAGTGTATTAATTCTCAATTATTGGATAGAAACAGGCGTTACTTGGCGAAAATCCATGACAAAACAATGGTAAGTAAGAGACAAGACTGTCTCAGACACACAGACACAGTCTTGATAATGCCTCGTTTAGAGGCGAAACAATTGTCGACGTTTTGTTGTCTTTTTAATTCTGCGAAAAATTAATGCTATTATATAATTTTAAAAAGTTTTTTCTTAAAACATTTTACTTACCATTGTTTTAATTCTCAATTTACAGAGCGGTGAATCCCACAGTCGCTGTGAGCCTAGGCGTGAGGGCAGGTCAGTGTCGGGGCAAGACATCCTCCAAGCATTTATGGCATCGGTCTTGCATCGCACCTCGGAATCAATCAGTGTATTTGACCAAATTTTCCTGACTAATTCTTCGGTGCTATGGACCGACGACAGAAATGCTGGCAGACTGACATCTGTGACTATGAATACCTAGCCCGCCCAAGCGAACTGGAAGATGAAAGTATATAAGGCCCAAATGAAAACACCAATTTTTAAATGCTTTGTCTGTTTTTTTTCTGGCTAATCTCTGGAACGACTGGACCAATTTTAACAGGACTTTCACTAGTAGATAGCAGATGTAATAAGGTGTAACATAGACTATTTTTTATCCCAGGAATGTGTTCCCGCGGGTATCGGTAAGTATTATAAATTTTTTCACGCGGGCGAAGCCGCAGTCTTCCGCTAGTCGAATAATACAACCTACATGTAGTCACGTCTGACTGTTATGACGTGTTAGATCTTCATTAGTTTGAAGTCCAAAAGGAGCCTTTTTTTAAGTCCGCTCCTCCATCCATTACTATATCTGTCGTAGAAAAGGGCGTCTGAGATAGGGTAATTCTGTTTGTATTGGGTATAGTTTGTCCATAAGTTTCAGTTTTAAATAAACATTACTTATATGATATCTCTATTCTTTCCAGGTACCTACATACATCATGGCTGCGTACTTAAAATATCAACTGTATATAAGTAGCTGCTTTAATAATAAACAGGATCAGGTATTTAACGGCTGAACTATGAATTATTTTAGTACTATTTATTTTTACATTTACAGATTTAATATAATGTCAGTAGTGGAGTGTTCTGTTTGTACTACATTGTCTGAAATATCAAGAATACATACCTTTTTAAAACCAAAATCATTCGCGAATTTTCCTGACATGTTGACAGTTTAATATTTAGTTAAGTAAATATCGCTGTGCGGTAAAAAACGAATAACGTACTAATAGTAATAACCTGTACTAATAACTATAGCGATTAAAAATGTTACATACGGGATATACCCATTTTTCATATAATTTTACAATATAAACCATTTATAAACCATTTCATATAATTTTACAATATAAACTAGTCTTGACTCGACTCGAACCAGGGACTGATCCTTTTCAATGAAGAACATTCCTACTTGAAAAGGACCAGTCGTTGGTTCGAGTCAAGCCCAAGACTATCCTATTATAAAAGTATACAAGAAAAAGTTAGCATATGTACTCCTTACTTATAAAATATATTTAAACCCATTCTTATTTTAAACCTATCCATCGGTATTCAATTTGTACCCGTCGCCGTCGGTTATACTGAAGAGTTTCGAAAAACACTCAGCAAATCTCATTCGCAATTCAAATTCAAAGGAATTCAATTGCAAGCGGCTGCATCCGTCAAAAAATAAAGATAAACCGTTTCATCGTTTGATTCGGCTATATACAGGGTTATTTGTAATTAACTAGCATCCTCGCAGGGGTAGATAGCTGAAATCATAAGTAACAACGTTTGTTCTACGACTTTTTCCGTTTCAACTTGCAGACTGGGGAGAATTTCTTTCGTCTGTACCTCTACATCTCTACATCTACGGGTTCTATCAGATCATGTTTGAGGCCGTATTTATCAACCGATTATCATGAAACTTTACACACACACTCCTTGCTTACAATGAATAACATTTGAATGATATTTTTTGGATTGGATGACAAATGAAGAAGAAATTTTCTATAAAAAGCTCCCGAAGTCTACGGTTCACAGAACCGCCTCAAACATGATCTGACAGAACCCGTAGATGTAGAGTTACAGACGAAAAAAAAACTCCCCAGTCTGCAAGTTGAAACGGACACTTCAGTCCCTTCGCTCCCTCAGTCAATTAATTTAGTTTCGCGTCTGACAGTTATTAACTCTACGCCGCAGTTTACGCGCACCGTAAAAATTAGGTAAACAAACTCGTATCATCAATTCATGCAAAGCACGGATAGGGACGGGGCGCGGGGCGGCGGACGCGGCGCTAGCGCCTTTGACCTTGATCCATTTCACTCGCTAAATGCTTGCTTGGAGTGATGATAATGTGGCGGAAGCCTGCCGCCAATATGCAGTAAGGTTTCCAAATCTACCTACACCGAGCCTGGCAACGATGTCATCTGCCACACAGTGATTACGCGATTACGGACAGTTCCAGCCCAGGTTCAGTGATAGTGGTCGTCCACCGAGGCACTCAGTACGGGAACAACAAAGGATACTGGAGTTATTTGACATATATTATTTGACGCCGCGCTACGGTTTAATGTATCGCAGTTCTTCGCGTGGAGTGTCATTCACAACGAAGGCAAATATCCATTCCATCTTCATCGTGTCCAGGAGCTCACCGACCAAGAGCGCGCGAACGTGCGTGCGTCGACCTTTAGTTGAATGAAACATACACTTAATAGTGTCGCGTTATAACAATAAAAACTTGAAAACTCATTATTAAGTAATGTATTCAGTTTTATTAAAATTCGTAGAACAAAGTTGTTACTTATGATGTCTGCTACCTACCCCTGGGAGGATGCTGGTTAATTACAAATAACCCTGTATACGTAAGTCACACTATAAGTTTTGCGTAACTTAAAAAAACAACATGTTAAAACCCAAATATTATGTTTATTGCTTTTCAAAATACTCATTTTTAAACATTTTTTTCATGCGATCGAACCATTTTTTAAAACAGGAGGACCACAGATCTGAAGGCATGTTTTCTACGTGCTGATTGAACGCTATCATTGCCTCTTCGGAGTTGGTAAAAGTGAAAACTCTCGTCAAATCTTTGATTTTGGGGAAAATACAGAAATCACAGGGTGCTAGGTCGGGGCTATGCGCAGGATGGGTGACGAGTTGTACTTTTTCGGAAGCTAAAAATGACCTTGTTTTGTTGGCCGTGTGTGAAGAAGCGTTGTCATGATTTAGGAGAACGCGGCTTTTGGGTCGTCTTTCGCGAACTTTTTCTAACAAATGGTAGAATACCACTCGGCATTAACACTCTTTTGATCTTCAAGTGGAATTGTACAGATGGGACCCGTAGCTGAGAAAAAAAACGCGATCATTTTTTTACCTACGTTTCTCGCCTGCCTCACTTTTGTTGGCTTGTTCTCATTTTCAAATACCCATTCACAAAATTGCTGTTATTTTTCGGGTTCAAAACAATAAAAAAATTTCTGGATTTGACTCATACCAATCCCCAATAGTCCTCGAATTGTCTCATAGGTAATCCGAGGGTTTTCTTCAATTAACCGCTTAACAGTAGCCACATTATTTTCATTGACGGCAGTTGAAGGCCGCCCTTCACGAAATTCGTCATGTAAAGAAACTCAACCTCTCTCAAATTCAGCAAACCTAATGGTTTGCTGAATTTGATTTTGAAGCATTTTGAAGACGAGCGGCACAGTCTTGCGGAGAGAGAGAACTTTTAAAATCTTAAAAAATTATCGCTCTATAACCTTTTCGACTTAATTCCATTTTCGTTGCATACGTAGAACTTTGATGTATGATAAAAAACAATTGACAAATGATTTCCCGCCAATTGTTTTTTTTTTATTACTAAGAAGGTTGCAACGTTTAAAAAAATATAACATTCGAAATTTAAATAGTTCCGATTAGCTAGAAGTGCAAAACTTTTAGTGTGCCCCATGTATGGCGTAGGAAAACCGAACAGTTTAGTGTGGAGTACTTTTTATTTGATCGGGTTGGAATGGAGTACCGATACGAGAGTGAATCGATTTCAATCACTTTTAACTTTTGTGAAATTTTAAGGGGCATCAACCCCTCATCCTCACGTCCACGCGTAATAAACCAGATGTGTTTATACTGTCCCACATTTCACCAGTCACTTCTTTGATCCCACGTAATAGAGGGCGGGCGGGCTTTTTGGATATTTTTACCAGAAGAAGAGGTCAATAGAACTTGGGCTCAAAAGAGGTTGATAGAACCCCTTAGTACCTACACGTTACTTTCTAATAGTTTACAACGAAAGGGCTTTTTACATTGCACGATATCGACACACGATATCGTGAAGACATCGTGCAATGTGAAAACGCCCAAACACCAATAACGATAAAAACTATCAGAGAAAACCATTTTTGGCAATATTCTTAGAAATGAACCAATAAGTAGGTAATATAACAATTGTTTATTGATAATAATAATGATAGTGATATTAATGCTAGGTCATAGAAAGATTAAGATCTGATTGAAGTATCAATTATCTATCTATATAATCAATATATTCATTGGCAACTATAAAACAACATTTACAACAAATAGCAGTTTATACGACTGTCTTAAAAAAACTTCAGCCTATTATAGATCGAGTTGTTCCGTACAATCATTTAGTAGAGGTTCTTTGAAGTGACGGATTATCTATTAGGCGGATTAGGTAACTGCCTAGGGGCCTCGCATCGAGTAGATCGAGTAGTGCAAGGAAAAAATCGTTTCATCAAACATTTTACTTTGGAAAATAAGTAAGAGATGAGTTAACAAAGAAATCGATTTAATCTACTCGACCTTTGTAGTAGGCAAAACTCCTCACCAACAGCCTCAGTTCAGACACAGTTCAGTACCAGTGCAAAATATTATTTCATACATTTTCTATAAACACACTCACTGTCTGTGATGACTGAGTTGTATTTGACACTGACATGTGGGGGGACGCTTCATTGCCGGGCGTCTCTGGTACGCACGCAGCGGTATATCCAGTGGTGCCCGGCGGGGCCGGTAGGTACTGTGTGAGGCTTCACTGAGATAAATATGTGAATCGACCTCGGACTATCTATTTACGTGACGAGTAACACGGACGCGTCTTAAAAGGAACGGCACGTGCTTTAAGTGCATAGTATGGTGTTATGGGTGTTACCGACGACAAACGAGAGTTAAACAAAACATTTAAAGACAGAAGATTGAAATATTGACTTTTAATTTTTATTTTTAACTTTTTTATTTTAACTTTTAATTTTAACTTTTTATTTTAACCTATAATGTTTAATTTTTTATTTTTTACTTTTTAATTTTTACTTTTATTTTAACTTTTTATTTTTAACTTTTAATGTTTAACTTTTAACTTTTGAATTTTAACTTAATATTTTTAATTTTTAACTTTTATTTTACCTTTTTATTTTTGGCAGCCATATTGGATTGCGAAATGGACACGAAATTCTTATTTAACATACCAAAAACCTTGCTCGACAGTTGGCCGGTTTTTATTGGATAAACTTAACGTATCATCCTTTCTAGGTACATCACTATTACACTCGTTACTACATATTCGCGACTCACTCTTGACCATTTTGAAATTATTTATTTTATGTGTCTGTATTTTCTAATGACTTGCCCAACACCTATTTCTTCTAATATAAATCGGTGAATTTTAAATTCAAAACTGGCAATACCAACAAAAATGACAATTATAAATTACACATTATTTAAATATTGATTTAATAAAATTATGATGAATTATGAGTTACTTACAGATGGTAGTGACTTTGCTGGTTGTTATTAGTCGCCCTTTGTAGTTTCTGCAAACTTTTATTGCACATTTAGCCATATTTAGGTCAAAAAAATTTATCACATAAACAACCGTAACCCTTGACAACAAAATTGTCAATAAAGAGCGGGAAGCAGTTTACGGGAGAACCGTTCTCCTGTATTTTTGACATACATTTCTGACACTGAGGTTCCGTCTATAGTATATAACACGTCACTGGTTAAAGTTTATTTTTTATCTTTTTAGCGCATTTTAATAAAACACCTATTTCTTCTAATATAAATCGGTGAATTTTAAATTCAAAACTGGCAATACCAACAAAAATGACAATTATAAATTACACATTATTTAAATATTGATTTAATAAAATTATGATGAATTATGAGTTACTTACAGATGGTAGTGACTTTGCTGGTTGTTTTTAGTCGTCCTTTGTAGTTTTTGCAAACTTTTATTGCACATTTAGTCGTCCTTTGTAGTTTCTGCAAACTTTTATTGCACATTTAGTCATATTTACGCCAAAAAAATTTATCGCATAAACAACCGTAACCCTTGACAACAAAATCTATATATATAATACGCCAGTGAAGCCGCTTCTCCTAAACTAAGAGTCGCACAGTCAAGTGTGGCACACCGTTGGAAAGGTCGTGGTCTCAAGTGGTGCGATAAGATTAGAAAATTGCAAAAAGTAAAAAAAAAATTATTACTTGCGCAGTTTGCGCTAAGGGTTGCTAGTTGTCAAAATAGAGCGGGAAGCAGTTTTCGGGAAAACCGTTCTCCTGTATTTTTGACATACATTTCTGACACTGAGGTTCCGCCTATAGTATATAACACGTCACTGGTTAAAGTTTATTTTATCTTTTTAGCGCATTTTAATAAAAACGTGTTTTTAGAAATTTTTGTTTTCTTGAAATTTTTTTTTTACTTTTTTCGAGTTAGTTCTTAGCAAGCCCTTTCATTGGATATCAATTGAAGGAGTGCATTAAAAATAATTAGACCGCCATCTTGTATGTGCCAACATGTTGGATTTAGAATGACGTCACACAGTTAACCATGTATTGTCATCCAAACCGAATGTGTAGTAAAAATTTCACCTCTATCGGGGAAATATGCTTCAAAATTGAGTTGCAAGATTCCACCCGAACAAAAATACATACATTGCAAGTTAAATAAAAGTTCGTAAAAATCATAGAAGGCGGTGGACAAAATAATATTAATAACAACCACTGATTTTAACAGTAAACACAATGCGTGCGTGTGTCAAATACGAGTACATGGTGTAATGTTGTTTTTATTGATTTAATGTGTCTTTTATATATGACTAGCTGACCCCGCGAACTTCGTACCGCCTAACAGTCAATGAATGTCGTGTTACTTTTTAGCTGAACTAATTTAGGCTTTGATGAACGTAAAACAATGATACAAAATAATATATTTATATAGATAGAAACAAAAAAGTATTTTATTATGATGAATGATGATGAAAACATACATACAGAATCAGAATAAAAATAAAAAAAAATAAAAAATAATAATTAAGTACTTCAAACTCATGTCAGAAAAAAATGATTGAAAACTATGTTGCACATATTGGAAAAAAAAAATAAAACTCGGATTAATTCATTAATAGGATTTTCA
The DNA here is from genome assembly GCA_963556515.1 of Nudaria mundana. Lineage (NCBI taxonomy): Eukaryota > Metazoa > Arthropoda > Insecta > Lepidoptera > Erebidae > Nudaria > Nudaria mundana. The sequence continues at coordinate 16,523,712 of OY748286.1, read as the reverse complement.
TTCAAGCACTTTGTGGTAAACGACATTCTTTGTTTTTTGGTCAGGCGCAAGAACAAATAAAGCGGATGGTTTGCCGACACGTGAGCATGCCACGTACAATTGACCATGAGAAAAACATGCATTTTCTAGATTGAGGCCACAAATAGTCAAGGATTGGCCCTGTGATTTGTTGATCGTCATGGCGAAGGCAAGACGAATCGGGAATTGAATTCGTTTAAACTCAAAGGGCATATCCGTTGGGATCATCGGAATCCTTGGAATAAGAACTTCCTCATCTTTAAATTTTCCTTTAAGTATCGACGCGTGAATCACATTGCTCATCAATTTTCTTATCACCAAACGCGTTCCATTACACAGTTTTGGTTGGTTTAAATGTCTAAGCATGATGACTACCGAGCCAACTTTAAGTTTTAAATTGTGCGGTGGTAAACCAGGCACATCCAAGGAGTTTAAAAATTCAGTTGGATAATTAGTGGCTTCTTCTTCGTTTGTTACACAGTCGATAGATTTGAATGAATACAGAGTACCTACGTTTTGATTTTGAATTATAAAATTGAGGTCATCTACATCTTTATTTTTAGCGGCCAAAATTGCTCGCTCACTTAACCATTTAGTATTTTTGTGGTTAGCAATGATATCCGGGAATACTTTGTTGATAAGCTCGTCTTTTGATGATACGAAATTGCAAAAATTTGGAGGAAATGAAATCAAACCGCCGATTTGTCAACAGGAACACGGCCATTACCGATAGTCAGCAATTGCTTCGAGAAATCATCAGCAGATAGATCGTTCAACAATGCAAACTATCACAACTAAAGTGAAAGGAAACGATTTCGTAGTTGACAACAGTTGGATTGTTCCATATTCGCCACTTCTTTCCAAAACATTCAAAGGACATTGTAATGTTGAGTATTGCAATTCGGTCAAGTCAATTAAATACATTTACAAATATGTCACGAAAGGGAGCGACATGGCAGTTTTTGGTATCCAAACATCCAATAACAAAGATGAAATCATGCGCTATCAAGTTGGTAGATATGTGAACTGCAATGAAGCAATTTGGCGTATATTTTCATTCCCTATTCACGAACGTCATCCCACTGTTTTACATTTGGGGGTGCATCTAGAGAACGGTCAGAGAGTATATTTCACAGCGTCGAATGCTGCTCAACGTGCCGAAACACCTCCAGCGACAACACTGACCAGTTTCTTTGCGATTTGTCAAAGCGATCCGTTCGCACGAACTTTGCTTTACTCAGAAATGCCACGTTATTACACTTGGAACGCTACATCGAAGAAATTTCAACGTCGGAAGCAAGGCGATGCAGTTCCTGGTCATCCAGATATGCGTTCTACTGATGCTCTTGGTGGTATTTACACAGTACATCCGCAATGGCCAAAGTTTTAGTAGCATCAAAGGTGTAAGTCCCCCCCGTGTTGAGCTCGAGAGAGCGCCCCTTTGCCGGGCCGCCATTGCTTAACAGTTTCTGTCTATCCGGCGGCCCGGCTATGGCTAAGGAGAAACACCGTGTGGGTAGTCCGGCCCGTTTTCCATCCTAGGGCCGGTAGTCCCACACGAAGCCGTCTCGCTCCCCCCCGCAGCGAGAAGGTGAAGTGCGTAAATGCATCACCGACCACGTAAAAAAAAAAAAACCTAACCGGCTAAAACTAGGTGCAGCCGCACTTCGGGCGGCAAAAACCAGGTGCAGCCGCACTTCGGGTATTAGCCGTAACATATATATTAATTGTATGTGTACCTAAGTACCTATATAAGAAGAATATTTAAAAAAATCAAGTGATTTAAAATATATCGAGTAAATCTTCACCTTGTGATTGACCTTTTCATTCCCGTGGCTACAAATATTCGCATGTATACCTTTTTTTTTGTATAATCCTGAATATATTGCTTCTCTGGCCGAAAATGTATAGGCTGCTCTAGCCTTGGAACAAAATGTCACTTTTTTATATTGAACTAATTGCTGTACTGAAAAAAATATTAAGGTAGTTTGGCAAGTAGTTTTTTTGCAATCATACTTGTTTTCATTCTATTAGTTACACCAGAACTTTCTCTCTCGCGTCGTCTAAGATTCTAGTTTCAGTGAGATATGAAGAGTAATTTTACAAAGTATGAGCCAGACAGATAGTGACACTGACGTAGTAACAAAAGGTGTTCCAAACTGCCAATATAATTCACAAACACATACTCTTTGTCCTTGAAAGATCGGGTTATTAGACGGGCGAATCTTCCATTGTTTACAAATTCAGTTATTCTGGTTATCTTTAACGGAGTTCAGTTACTCAGAGCTACTGGTTCTTATTTAAAATATTCTACATCATGTATAATTACGCTTATATTTTCCAGAGGGGGGTAGGCAGAAATAAATTACACACATTTTGCAACTAATTTCTTTGGCTATTATTCTAATTAAAATCAAATTTGTTACGTATATCTCATTTATGTACTAGTCTAGTTTACGGTCTTGTACACCCTGCAGAGACCACAGAGATGGTCAAAGTCCGCCGGGCGCCACTGGAAATACGTTCTGCTTATAACCAGAGACGCCCGGCAACGGACGTTAGAGCGGAATTAATAAAAAAAAGAGGTCTTGTACATGGCTTGTATATCTTATTTAGAATGAAATTAAGTTAATATGAATAATATATTGGTCATACATTTATATAATTCTCTGTGGTGCAGCTAATAAATGTAGTTATTTAGATAGCATGGTACTTGAATAATAACGGAGACAGGAAGTGAATTAATATACTCTGTGGCTATTAGTCATTGTGAATGATGCCTACTTTACGATTAGAGAGGGAATTAATGTACTAGTTTTTAAAATATTTACAATTTACAATGTACCTACTTTAAACTAAAATTATATAAATTACAAACAACATAATATAATCTCTTCGGTTGGAAGGAGTAAGCAGAGGTAACCGTCTGGCTTGGTTCCTTCCCTGGAGATGTTACCGGAATTTTGAACAACGGTAGGTGCAATAATATTCTTATGCTCTCGTATCTCCCAGTTACCTACTGTTTATACTTATAAATTCTCGGACTGCAGAGAGTCTATTTAGTGGTATGTAGGTAACATCTGTCCTGGCTGTTATAGTTTTGGTTTGAATTACAGAGTGGTTATGGATTTTATGTAGTAACAGCAGCAATAAGTTATCTCCTATTACATGGGACCAACAAAATTACTGCCAAAGTATGGGTATGTAGTGCACGTCTGCCTACATAGCATGATGAAATGTCGTAAGTTTACTTTTACAGATCCTACTAATATTATAAACGCGAAAGTTTGTGAGTATGTAAGTATGTATGTATGGATGGATGGATGTTTGTTACTCTTTCACGTAAAAGCTACTGAATGGATTTTAATGAAACTTTACAATAATATAGCTTATACATCACGCCTCGTCGAGCATCTCACGAGTGTGGGGCCAGACCTGGCGGATAACCAGTTCGGTTTCCGTCGGGGACGCTCCACCGTGAGCGCGATCATGCGCGTGAAGAGCCTGACGGAGGAAGCAGTCTCGCAGGGCAAGGTGGTGGTGGCGGTGTCTCTTGACATCGCCAACGCGTTCAACACCTTGCCATGGAGCTGCGTTAGGGAGGCGCTCGTGTATCACGAAACGCCTCTCTACCTCCGTCGTATTGTCGGGGCCTATCTCTCGGAGAGGGCCATAGCTTTCCCCAGCTGGCTCGGGCCAGCTCGGCGAGATGTGTCGTGCGGTGTTCCGCAGGGGTCGGTCCTGGGGCCGCTTCTGTGGAACATCGGCTACGACTGGGTGCTGCGGGGTGCGTTGCCTAGGGGTGTCGGCGTAACGTGCTACGCCGACGATACCCTCGTCACGGCGCGGGGTGCAACGTACCAGGAGGCAGCACTCAAGGTCACGACGGGTGTTGCTCGAGTCGTGGGTCGGATACGGCAGCTGGGACTGGAGGTGGCCTTGCACAAGTCCGAGGTTCTGTGTTTTCACAGACCTCGGAACGGTCCACCAGAAGGTTCCAGCATAAATGTGGGAGGCGTTAGCATCGGCATCAAGCCCTCGATGAAGTACCTAGGGATCGTACTTGATAGCCGATGGTACTTCGGACCACATTTCCGAAGTTTGGTCCCCAAGGTGACGCAGGCATCGGTCGCGCTTTCGCGACTGATGCCCAACCTAAAGGGACCCAACGCCTCCTGCAGGAGACTGTACCTGGGGATCGTGCGGAGTATGGCCCTATACGGGGCTCCCGTATGGGCGGATAGGTTGGCGGTCAAGGGGAACGTGACTCTGTTAAACAGACCACTTAGAACCTTGGCCGTCAGAACCGTACGGGGGTACCGCACGATCTCCGGAGAGGCTGCATGTCTCCTAGCCGGGACCCCTCCATGGGACCTGGAAGCGAGAGCCCTTGCGTCATTGTTCCAATGGCGCAAGGAGGCGCTGGAGCGGGACCACAGGCCTGCGTCTCGAGAAATCGAGGACCAGCGGTCCCAACTCCGCCAGGATCTCATGGAGTCATGGAGGGTGCGACTTGAGCAACCCAAGGGGGGTGCCATCTTCATCGCGGCGGTGAGACCGATCATGGACGATTGGCTGCAGAGGCAGCATGGTGACCTCACGTACCGTGCGACGCAGATGGTTGCCGGGCATGGATGCTTCGGTAGCTATCTGTTTCGCATGCATCGTGAGGTCACACCCCGGTGTCAACACTGCGAGGTTTCCGACGACGACACCGCACTCCACACGTTGGTGGAGTGCTCAGCGTGGGCGAGTCAGCGCCGGGACCTCGTAGTGGGTCTGGGCGTGGATACCCTCTCGCTGGGGACCATGCTTCAAGCCATGGTATCCAGCGGGAGTAGGTGGAACGCGGCCGTGTCCTTCTGCGAGCAAGTCATGCTCGCGAAGGAGGCGGCCGGGAGGGAGAGGGAGCGTACCCTCCCCGCCGAGTTCCGTAGTCGGCGGCCAGGCCGCCCCAGACTACGCGACTACGCCCAAGACTATCGTCCTCCATGATCGGGGCCTGAGGACGGCGGGATCGCCACCCACCGTCCTTGCAGAAGCAGGCTAGAAGGGTTGCGTGCTGCGGGGCCTTTGCCCCATAGCACGCAACCAGATTCACTCACTGACGCGGGATAAAACCCGACCCCAATGACGCGGGATTCTCGTCCCGACCAAACACCCGCAGAGACCACAGGGGTGGTCAAAGTCCGCCGGGCGCCACTGGACATACCCTCTGCTAGTAACCAGGGACGCCCGGCAACGGACGTTAGAGCGGCCGCGGCCTTGGGCCGCGGAATTAAAAAAAAAAAAAAAAAAAAAAAAGCTTATACATCAGAATAACACATAGGCTACAATTTATAAAGATATTGTGTGAATTGTTCAAAATATGACGCGGCGCGACGGGAACGGGAAAAAATCCAAATTACCATGCGGACGAAGTCGCGGGCGACCACTAGTTAAACTCTACGATGAGAGAACTCATTACACATCAATTCATATCATAAGATTCAATTTCAATACCGGTGTTGTGCAATGATTCACATCCACTCAACCAATCATGATTAACCACAGAACGACCATTTTGTCATTAAACTAAGATAAATTTACAACTCATTGGGCGCTTTCACACTGCCACGATATCGTGACGATATCGTGACGATATCGCCACGATATTGTGTGATTTCACTGGTGATTAATCACAGCACATGAGCATATGATTCGTCACTGTTCGCATCTGTTATCTCGCTCAATTTAGGGTAACTAGTCTACTAATATTTTACATATTTAAACTGCAACATAGAAACCTGTGGGGGGGATGATTGATGTTGTATGACCAGAGTAGCCCAGGGTAGGTGGGAAGCTCGGTTCCCGGAATATAGGGGCTGGGAAATTAGTAATGTCGGGAGTAACTAAATTCAACTTAGCCTAATGATCATTGTACACTGCAGTCATTCGGTTTGGTGCCTTTCTGAGTTTCAGTGACTGCAGAGTACATTAGGTTAATTTGGATTTAGTAACTCCCGACATTACCAACTTCCCAACCACTATATCCCGGGAACCAAGCATCCCACCTAAATTTCGGGCAAATTTTTGTTCCCCCTGCAAACCCTTCCATCACAAGTTCCATTCGCCGGTAAAAAAAATCCCGGGAATTCTCATCCCGCAAAAATACCCAAGATTCCCAGTACCCATATATCGAAAACTAAGCATCACAGGTCAATTTTGCCCTCATTTTCCGGCCCCATAGTACTCTGTAAGTATTTGATCTTCCCACAATTTTTTTCTACCCAATTCTCATCACACATTCCACAAAACTTGAAGCCCCTATATCCCGGCAACGGAGCTTCCCAGCTCAATTCTGAGCAAATATTTGTTCCCCTGCACCCCTGCCGAGACGTATTCTATACGCCTGCAAAAAAAACCCCGGGAATTCCCATCCCACAAAAATACCCAAGATTCCCAGTACCCGATATCTCGGAAACTAAGCATCCCAGGTCAATTTTGACTTCATTTTCGGACCCCCCCTAGAAACCCCTGCAAGTAATAAAACTCCATCTATTCCCTTAAAAAAAATCCCAATTCCCCCCCACTTCCCAAAAACTTTAATATTACCGATGACAGTTGGACGTTTTTCTATAAGTAGGTCTGGGGCTATATCCTGGTAATGCAACATCAATCACAGCCCCTCACAGGCAGCTATGTTGGGATTTAAATATGTAAAACTAATAGACTACGCACGCAAACAGCTACTAGCGCGTCACAAGCTAGCAGGCAGACGCACGTTCGCTACTGGACTGCGTTTGTGTTAGTAGACTAAGAAAACTGTAAAAATTTGCCTTCGACGTGCAAATACGATGCTACTTTGCTACAATTGCAATACGCGACTTAGGCCCTGACCTGATAAGGTGGGTACTGCAGTACCCATCCGCATACTGACAATTTAAACATTTCTTAAATTGCTTAACAACACATATTATTAACGAGGAGAAACATATTTCTGCAGAAATTAAAAGAGAAAAAAATGCAAATTAATTGTTTCAATTCAAGTTTTGTGCTAAAACGCGACCAAATATATAATATCTTTGCTACAATTGCAATACGCGACTTAGGCCCTGAACTGATAAGGTGGGTACTGCAGTACCCATCCGCATAATGACAATTTAAACATTCCTTAAATTGCTTAACAACACATATTATTAACGAGGAGAAACATATTTCTGCAGAAATTAAAAGAGAAAAAAATGCAAATTAATTGTTTCAATTCAAGTTTTGTGCTAAAACGCGACCAAATATATAATATCTATGTATTTACAAAAAAAAATAATTATATAAGTAAGTATCACGCTCAGTCACTGGGCTTGGCACCGACCGATGGCAGGTAGCACATACAAATAATACTTAGTATTTTATTAATATTCAAAGGTACTACATATTAGATTAGCATTAAAGTGATAGTAAATTAAATTTATTAAGTTATGTTACTGCTGCTACTACGATATCGCTACGATAAAATTCGATAAAATCCACGATATCGTCACGATTTCGTGTATCGTCACGATATCGTGTAATGTGAAAGCGCCCATTACATCAGAATCTGATCTTTTAAAACACATGCGGTAGCGTGTCTAGTCAAGTTGAAAGAAAACGTGGGACGCGACGCGACGCGCTGTCATGTTTAATTGTGTAAAGTTTACAGGAATGATTTCGCTACTTTTGACCATGTTACTGAAAACTATTTAAGACAATTATTAGAGCCTTCAGCTTGTTTTGAACCCAAATATTAAAGGTAAAAAACTTGCATTTTTATGACTAAAGCACTGGTTATTATTAAAACCAAAACCTAACAACTTCTAAATGATGAGATCTAGCTAAATGCTTGAAATTGTGTTGAACGAAGGTATTCCACGTATCGTGGCATTATAAAGTCAGCAAAAATGTAATACGACAAAATTCAGTCTGTATTTTCATTTCAATAAACTGACTGAAAATGAAGAGAATATCTCGATAAATGTTCGATTTTAACTGACTATCAATGTTCGAATTGGGAGGCCCTTTGACTTCGAAAATTAAACGGTACTTACTTGCTTTCAATTTGTGTCAATGTTTTAGGTTGTGCGTTCTACCAATCCTGCAATGGAACAAATATGATATTGATATTTTTCAATATTTGCAATAGATATAGTGTAGATAAAATTTCTATCGACCATTCATTTTTAATGTTCCCGAATTTCCGATGGACTCCGAGTTGTAATATCAATATCTCCGAGGTCCAAGTTACGGTCAACCGTACGCGATGCACACTGAAAAATTTGTCTAATATAAAGCGCCTGAAAACAGCAATAGTCTCACCCTATCTAATACGGGGGCCAACAAATTGACAGGCGAAATGTAGGCGTAAAACTGCTCTGTCTCCTGTCTCCTGTCTGAAGAGCCACAGAATAGGGAATAATGCCTATACATAGTTTGCTATTGGTTAGACATTTAAATACCGGTACCTACTTAAGGTTTACTTACAAATCTACTACGCTTTGTAACTCTCCTCACTGATACGGACTCATACCCTTTCTTTATAAGGAGCGGTGTGCTAACTAGTTGTGGTTTGAAAGCTGGCAAGGGAAATGTTCTTGCTACATGCCGTTCGTACGCTTCGTACGATATACGGATATTAAACAGCAAACACTATGATCGGCATCAGAGAAGTAATTAGGTCGAAGGAAATTGTTCGATCACGGTATTAAGTTGATTATTTTTCCATAAAATATGAGTATTAACATTGTAGATTGGTAGCGAGAAACTCAATCAAACATTTTTCACTACAATCTACAACTTTCTTTTTTGTATTTAATGTTTTATTGTATTTTTTTATTTGATCGTGTTTTCATTTTTAAAGGTTCAGCGTATGACCCCGGCTCCGGTCGCGTAGAATAGATTTCTTGCTTCTAACAGAACATAATTTCAGGATACTTTTATGGTATTTTCTAATTTCCATTAATAGTAAAGAATGTTCATATTGAATACATTAGGACTCTGATAATGCCGTGAGGCGAAAACGATCAATGTAAAAATGTAAGCAAGTAATGTAATGTTATTACTTAATGCGTTTTTGTTGAATATTTGTAGCAAATTCAATCGACAATATTCTAAGGTCTAAGGAATATTCAATCAAAGCAGAGCAAAAGGAAAAAGTAGTAGTAGTAGTAGCAGTCATAGCTGAGTTGTCCATGTCCGAGAAATGATACAGTTAGTTGAGAGATCAATATGAATGTCCCTGAGTGGGACGAAAAGAGGGATAGAGGAAAAAATATTGGTGTGATTTACAGCGGAAATAACTCATGTATATTATTAGTGGTTTATTAATAATGTAGGTACATCATAGTTATTACAGTTGTAACTATGGTTTGTTTTGCTTCATTCGTCCCGTTTTATGTTGCTTTTACCTCGAGAGCAGAGCAGGCAAAACTGAAATTTGTTCAGGTTTTTAATTAAATATAATAAGATACCCACATTTCACAAAACGTAAGAATGCTTTACATTATTTTTGCTCGAAAGAATCTTACTACGGTGTTTATCAGAGTAAAATTTTATAGTGCAATTAGTTTAAAAATAATATTCGCATTGGAAACCGCTTTTGAAAAAATTACTACTAAGTACTACTTCCCGAGTTGTCTCATATTAATTTGGTCCCATTTTTACAATTATTTGGTCTCATTCCGGTGATTTGAAGTTTAATAGAAGAATATTAAGCTTCACTGCTTACACGGAACGAGATTTATTCACATATGTGTGTATCGTCGCTTCTGTGTAGTCATTTAAAATGTATTTATACCTAGTATAGTCTGCGGACCCTCACGAGTCGTACAACAGGTGTATTTTAAGTAAAATAAACACGTAATAAATAGATTAGGCTAACTTTATATCCGGCCACCTGTCTAACGTCAATTGAAAGTTTTGTTAATGGATAACAAGTAACAAACACACTTCAAAATTTTCTTAACATGTGGCCTCACTCGTGGGTGATTTGACTACGGTCACTGCATCTTTTGTACGTTTATAAAAAACATCTTGTCTTCGTAATAAAAGCTATTTTTAGTGCGTTATATTTTATAATGAGATTTGGGACTTGTTAGTCAATAATTTGAACTTGAACAGATTTATCAATAACGATATTTTAGAAGACATACGTAATCTGTATGTACAGGCTTCGAACAAATATGAAGTATTTATATTATATCATGGGAAGGTATAGGTACTAACAACAATAACTGTATGAAGTGCTCAAAGTTTATGCTTGTGAGCTTGTAGAGATTAATCTCTGGATTTGTGACAATTCTTTCTGTAATATAGCTTTACATGTTTTATCCCTGAATGCTAAGTATAGGCTACTTTTTAAAGTAAAGTGTTCCGGTGAACGACCTATTACCTGGTCGACCTATTACTACCGGTTACCTGGAAAAATATTCCCGATAAAACTATGAAAATTTATTCCAATAACGCGAAAACTGTTCCACTAATCATTCCATCACCTAACGCGCTGTAGATTGATATTACTTTATTTAAAATAACTTGGCCGAGCGAAAAGCCAGCTCGTTATGGTATCAATAACGAGGAGCCGGTCTTTGATGAGTACCTACTTTCAAAGGTAACTATTCGTATCTCCAAGGTACCCGGTAGAAAATCATTAAAATTTGCTCTCCCGTTTCATAAGGATAATTAAAAATTGTTAGGAACACTTGTCAGTTCTACGAATCAAGTGTCGACCAAATTATTCATTGGTTTTGGTCGAAATCAATCAAACAGACATAAAAACTTACGTTACCTATTAATTATATAAATTTGTACTTTATAAAGTAATTCATCAGTAGAATGCATAATTGAGCGGAGTTTAGGAAGCTCTTTCTTAGACGACTCGTGTATTTCGTTCGTTATTGAACTCCTCCTAAACGACTGGACCGATATTTTTGAAATTTGGCACGGTCATAGTGACCATCACCGTGAGTGCATATTTTATATCTGAATTCATAAAGATCGGTCCAGTCGTTTAGGAGTTCGAACCGGATCGACAAACTCAGCTCAACTATTGTTTGTTATATGTTTATATATGTTTGAGAACTTATAACAAAGTCTACCAAGGATTTTCTAAATAACATATTATTATGTTATAGGTCAATAGGTCTTATAAAATATGTATATAATATAAGTCGCCTAAGAAATACCTCCAGCAGGCCTAGCACAGTTAGCGTCGACATCAGTTCATTCAGTGTTCGGCTAATGATACCGCAGAAAATTTCAGAAAAAAAAGAATTACCTAATTTACTGCGATATCATTGACTAAATGTCTTGATGTCGACACCGCCACTCTGTTAAGGGCTGCCGGGGGTAAAAAAAAACGATCAAACGAATTACAACCAAAAAGAAATAAATTGTAATTCAAATTTACTAACTTTGCTAAATACTATGAAAGAATTGTTTGTTTTCAAACACTTTGAAAACATTTTATCACAAAATATGGCTTTTTGGAACAGTAAATATTACAGTCAAGAGAAACGTATCAAAAAAAGTAAATAACTTTCTTACCAAGGTTGTTCTTTTGATGGATTCAATGAATTAATCTGCTTCTGAAACAAAGAAAAATAAACCTTTAATTTATACTTTTAAAGAAACGAATACGTCAAACGATAACTTTGTACTTTTGTATTCTAAGTCTTATTTACCTGGGGTGCATGGGTCAGATCCTCCACGCGGTGCACCCCGGGCAACGGCAGTGGCTGCAACTCTGCGGCAACATACCGTAGAGTTGTAGCTACTACGGCTAATTCTGGCCAAGGTGGGGGTCTTGTCTCCTCAGATTGTGAGGAGCACAGACCCACCACGGGGGGGGCCTTTTCAGGCCCAGGTCTCTCCGCCGACACTCTGCAGAGCAGAGTGCTGCTGTGCGGAGAAGCCACCAGGGCGACGGGTCCGACATCACTGAGATCATCAGCGGTGTCGGACACGGTCTCATAGAGACCACCGTTCGGCCGAACCCCGCCTGGCAACAGGCGGGAAGCCGGTTCTTTGGAACCGCGAGGAAGAAAACCTCGTTAAAAAATCACCAACGGGGTGGGCGGAACGGTCTTGTGAAGACCCCCGCCCGGCCCAGCCGTAATCCTGAATTGACAGGACCGGTGGCCCCTCGGGGCCGCGAGGATGAACACCTCTATAAAAAATTAACCCAATCCCAAGCTCTGACACCCGGTGAGGGGATGAATCGTGCAGGGGAGCTGTCACGCCTAGGGTGTCACCATCGTCGGAGGACGTAAAACTCAAAAAAATATGGCTAAGGAAACAAACGTTTTTATTACCCAAAGGGGAACCGGCAGCGATGCTGACCGCGAACACCCTGCTGTGACTGGGGTCGGGCTCGGGCCCGGCACCAGTCATGGCGACCCCCGCCCGGGATCTTCCCGGGTGGTATTTGGGAGGGGTCACCAAAGCCCAATAGGCCAGGGGGTGTGCCTTAAAACCACCCCCCAAACCGACGCGGAGGTCGCGTCGACGGCTGCTGGGACTGACGTTGTTCCCAACAGCAAGGAGGCGGCGGGTTCTTCCTCACGGAAGACCCCAGGGAAAAGGACCCTCGATAAGAGGGCGCAGAAGGCGGGGCCATCACGCGACAGGAGCACTAGCTGCTCCGGGCGGGGCAGCGAGACGAGCACCGAAGAGGGGGTGCCGCCGAAATACGATGTTGCGATGACAACGAGGGGTTAGTACCGGAAGACGCCGGTCTTCAAGGCCCCCGCCCCTACGGTGCCGTTCCTGCCTAGCGGCAGGGACAAGGAGGTGCCAGCCGCGCGGGAGCTCATGCTGGCTCTTACCCGAATTGCGGAAGCGATGAAGGGTGGCACGAAAAACATGCCGGGTAAGAGGCAGATAGTGAAGACGGCCGTGCCTCACGCTACGTCTTCACTTGATGAGCTCCTAGCGCGGAGCGTACCCGCGGAGGAGCAGAAGCTTCGGGGTCAGGTGGCCAGCCTGGAGGCAGAACTTGCCGCGTCCCGGCAACAGATGGAGGCCCTGCGACAGGAGGTCGCGAACCTGACCAGGTTGGTCAAGGGGCCCCCCGGGACCCAGACGGAGCGTCCCATGGCACCTTCCCCGACTGCTGGTCCGTCACCAAGGATAGCAACTAAGACCGCGTCCAACGCGGCGCATGGATCACCGCCACGGCCTGCAGCTACGGAATCGCCGCCACGGCCTGCGGCTACTCTCACCGAGGTCATGGCGGCAATCGAGAGGCGCCTCGGCGTCCTAGAGGACCGGGCGTACCGCCCTGCGCTGACGCAGCCCGCGTTGTCCTACGCGGCTGTTGCCGGCGCCGGCGTTGCGCCCCGCCCTAGAGGCAGGCCTCCTAGCCGCCCCCCCTGCCCCCATCCGCTGTCCCAGCGAGGCGACCGCCGGCCGAGGCTGCGGCTATCTCGCGGCAGGCCAAGGGGAAGGGCAAGAGGAGTGCCACCCCCGCTGCCCACAGGGCCGCTCCCGCTGTTGCTCCCGCTGTTGCTCCCGCTGCTTCTATACATCCCGCCAGGCGGGAGGGATGGGAAGTAGTGGGCGCTAAAAAACAGCGAAAAAAGAAAGCGGCCAAAGCCGCCGCGGCGAAGGCGCCGAAGAGGCCCCGTCCCCCTCGCTCCACCGCTGTCATCCTGACGGTGACGACAGTGGGCGCAGAGAAGGGAGTGGGGTACGCCGACGTCCTGAGGACCGTAAAGGCCTCAGTCAACCTGAAGGCCCTCGACATTCAGGGGGGGGCTCCGGTGCAAGAACACTCGCACTGGCGCTCGCCTCCTCGAGGTCTCCGGCGCCTCCAGCGGCTCCAAAGCTGACGCCCTAGCGGCTAAGCTTAGGGAATCGCTGGACACTGAAGCCGTCCGCGTCACCAGACCCATCAAATGCGCGGCATTGCGCATCTCTGGTCTGGATGACGCGGCTACTACGGAGGAGATTATTTCCGCCGTCGTGGAGGCGGGTGGCTGTCCCCATGACCAGATTAAGGAGGAGAGATTTTCTTCAGCCCCACTGGCCATGGCACGACAGTCGTCCAGTGCCCCGTCGCGGCGGCAGTGAAAATAGCGGACGGACGAAGCCTCCTTGTAGGGAGCTTCTTAAAGGCGCAGGTGCACCTCCTGCGTGCCCGGGAAACGAGATGTTTCCGATGTATGGTGGTAGGGCACGTAGGAGTGCAGTGCACAGCGGAAAACACCGTGGGCGATCGGTGCTTCCGCTGCAGCCGGCCCGGCCATAAGGCCAATGGCTGCGAGGCCCGGCCTCGCTGTTATAGGTGCGAGGCGGAGGGCAAAACGGCGGACCATAGGGTCGGCAGCCGTACCTGCGCTGCCTCGAGGCCAAAGCCTCGTCCGTCCGCTGTAGGCAGCGGGGGAGCCGCTTCTGCGCGGCCAAGTTCGCGGCGGGATGCTGACATGGACGTCCATTAATGTACGCCCATGTCCGCATCCTGCAGGTGAACCTGAACCACTGCCGCGCTGCTCAGGATCTTCTGTACCAGAGCATCGCGCAGTGGTCCATTAACTTGGCCGTGGTCGCCGAGCCGTACTACGTCCACCCGGGAAGCCCGGTGGACCAGGACGGCTCGGCCTGTTCTATTTTTGGGGGTTCCGCCGTGGACACCTCGCGCCTTGCATTGATTGCAAGCGGCCGGGGATGTGTTGCGGCGGAATTTGAAGGGTTTGCGGTCGTGTCGGCCTACATCTCGCCGAACATTGACGAGTCTCAGTTTGAGCTATGGCTCACTGAGCTCGACGTCGTCTTCGCTGCGTGCCGTCCTCGCCCTGTCCTGCTCCTGGGAGACTTCAACGCCTGGGGTGAGGCGTGGGGCTCCCGGGAAACCAGGGACAAGGGGAGGCTTCTTGAGGACTGGACCAGAACACGTGGTCTGGAGGTCCTGAACCGGGGGAATGTCGTCACCTTTTGGCGGCGAGGGGGGGAATCGATCGTAGACGTAACGTTCGCATCCCCTGACCTCGCCCGCCGTATTACAGGCTGGCGCGTGGAGGAGGGTGAGGAGACGCACTCGGACCATCGGTGTATCCGGTTCGATGTCGTCCCCTCACCTGACCTCCCACAGCCGGTAGCAAATCCCCCGGATCCGCGTTGGGCACTTCACCATCTGGATCGGGAGGCTCTCCTGGAGGCTTCCATCGTGCAGGCCTGGATTCCGGCACCGGACCGGCCTGCCGATGTGGATGCCGAGGCGGAGTGGTTCAGGAGAGCCATGTCGCAAATCTGTGATGCGGCGATGCCTAGGGTTACACCCAGACCGGCCAGGAAGCAGGTGTACTGGTGGTCGCCGGAGATTGCAGAGCTGCGCGCAGCATGCATCTCCGCCCGCCGCCGGTACACCAGGTTTCGCCGGAGGCATCGCCGCCCAGACGACGCGGCAGCCCGAGAGGCGGAGCTTTTTCAGGCATACAGGGAGGCCAAAGGTATTCTCCAGGAGACGATAAAGCGGGCCAAGACGGCGGCCCGCGAGGAGCTCCTGGAGACCCTGCAGCAGAACCCAAGGGGGCGCCCGTACCTACAGGTCAGGGAGAAACTCCGACCTAGGGCGCCCCCACTGACCCAGAGTCTCCAGCCGCAGCAGCTGGAGCGGGTCATGGGCTCCCTGTTTCCGACGAGCGCGGAGGAGCACGTCCCTCCGCGCATGGCTCCGTCTCTGCCCGACGCGGATAGCACCAGCGAAGACGACGTACCCGAAGTCAGCGTGGGGGAGTTAGGTGCGGCAGTACTCCGGCTTAAACGCCGGAAAATCACTGACCCGACGGCATTCCTGGCCGTGCATGGGTCCTGGCCCTCGAAGAACTCGGGCCTCGACTGATGGGGCTCTTTAGCACATGCCTCGAAAGGGGCCAGTTTCCCAAGGTGTGGAGGACGGGGAAACTGGTCTTGATCCGTAAGGCGGGGCGGCCGGTGGACTCACCGTCCGGTTACCGGCCGATCGTGTTGCTCGACGAGGTGTGTAAGCTCTTTGAGCGAATTATCGCGGAACGCCTCGTCGAGCATCTCACGAGTGTTGGGCCTGACCTGGCGGATAACCAGTTCGGTTTCCGTCGGGGACGCTCCACCGTGAGCGCGATCATGCGCGTGAAGAGCCTGACGGAGGAAGCAGTCTCGCAGGGCAAGGTGGTGGTGGCGGTGTCTCTTGACATCGCCAACGCGTTCAACACCTTGCCATGGAGCTGCGTTAGGGAGGCGCTCGTGTATCACGAAACGCCTCTCTACCTCCGTCGTATTGTCGGGGCCTATCTCTCGGAGAGGGCCATAGCTTTCCCCAGCTGGCTCGGGCCAGCTCGGCGAGATGTGTCGTGCGGTGTTCCGCAGGGGCCGGTCCTGGGGCCGTTTCTGTGGAACATCGGCTACGACTGGGTGCTGCGGGGTGCGTTGCCTAGGGGCGTCGGCGTAGCGTGCTACGCCGACGATACCCTCGTCACGGCGCGGGGTGCAACGTACCAGGAGGCAGCACTCAAGGTCACGACGGGTGTTGCTCGAGTCGTGGGTCGGATACGGCAGCTGGGACTGGAGGTGGCATTGCACAAGTCCGAGGTTCTGTGTTTTCACAGACCTCGGAACGGTCCACCCGAAGGTTCCAGCATAAATGTGAGAGGCGTTAGCATCGGCATCAAGCCCCCGATGAAGTACCTAGGGATCGTACTTGATAGCCGATGGAACTTCGGACCACATTTCCGAAGTTTGGTCCCCAAGGTGACACAGGCATCGGTCGCGCTTTCGCGACTGATGCCCAACCTAAAGGGACCCAACGCTTCCTGCAGGAGACTGTACCTGGGGATCGTGCGGAGTATGGCCCTATACGGGGCTCCCGTATGGGCGGATAGGTTGGCGGTCAAGGGGAACGTGACTCTGTTAAACAGACCACTTCGAACCTTGGCCGTCAGAACCATACGGGGGTACCGCACGATCTCCGGAGAGGCTGCATGTCTCCTAGCCGGGACCCCTCCATGGGACCTGGAAGCGAGAGCCCTTGCGTCATTGTTCCAATGGCGCAAGGAGGCGCTGGAGCGGGACCACAGGCCTGCGTCTCGAGAAATCGAGGACCAGCGGTCCCAACTCCGCCAGGATCTCATGGAGTCATGGAGGGTGCGACTTGAGCAACCCAAGTGGGGTACCACCATCATCGCGGCGGTGAGACCGATCATGGACGATTGGCTGCAGAGGCAGCATGGTGACCTCACGTACCGTGCGACGCAGATCGTTGCCGGGCATGGATGCTTCGGTAGCTATCTGTTTCGCATGCATCGTGAGGTCTCACCCCGGTGTCAACACTGCGAGGTTTCCGACGACGACACCGCACTCCACACGTTGGTGGAGTGCTCAGCGTGGGCGAGTCAGCGCCGGGACCTCGTAGTGGGTCTGGGCGTGGATACCCTCTCGCTGGAGACCATGCTTCAAGCCATGGTCTCCAGCCGGAGTAGGTGGAACGCGGCCGTGTCCTTCTGCGAGCAAGTCATGCTCGCGAAGGAGGCGGCCGGGAGGGAGAGGGAGCGTACCCTCCCCGCCGAGTTCCGTAGTCGGCGGACTATCGTCCTCCATGATCGGGGCCTGAGGACGGCGGGATCGCCACCCACCGTCCTTACAGAAGCAGGCTAGAAGGGTTGCGTGCTGCGGAGCCTTTGCCCCATAGCACGCAACCAGATTCACTCACTGACGCGGGATAAAACCCGACCCCAATGACGCGGGATTCTCGTCCCGACCAAACACCCGCAGAGACCACAGAGGTGGTCAAAGTCCGCCGGGCGCCACTGGACATACCCTCTGCTAGTAACCAGAGACGCCCGGCAACGGACGTTAGAGCGGCCGCGGCCTTGGGTCGCGGAATTAAAAAAAAAAAAAAAAAGTCTTATTTACCTAATTGCGTATAAATAATAACTAATGAATTGATTTTGAAAATACTTTTACTAATATGTAGCTACTTTATCCCTGATTGCTATACGCTACTTTTAACTCAGTAATGTGATCTCGTGGGTATTGGAAACGAGAAAACTATAGCACGCTAGTTGATCTGACTTACACAAAAAAGGTGTTATGTGTAATAGCATTCATTGATAATACATATTCCCTGAATCATAGGGCTACGTGCTTATTCCCAGTTAATTTAAATTGTACCCAGTCAGTCAGAAAATTGTCAGCAGTCATATGATTTATAGATTTTATTTGTAAATAATTTCATTTGGAACATTGATTTTACCGCTACTTCTAGTCGTATTTAGTTACAAATGCGGAAAGTATGGAAGATGATTTTGACCCTAATTCAATGTTACAGCGGGAGTAACTCAATTAGTCCTGAGAGCGGATATCTATCGGTAAGTAAGTCCGACATATCGTATTTCAGTGAATACCTTAAATCAATTGCTATATCACAACATTATTATAAAAAACACGTCGAAAATTGTCCCAAAAACCAACTTCAAATTACCGAAATATGACCAAATATTTGTCAGAATGAGACCAATTTGAAATGGGACTTAGTAAGTAGTAGCTTTCAATTAAAAAAGAAATTCAAAAGAAGTGCACCCAGATTAAAGACATTAGGTAACAAAAAAAACAAACAGTCGAATTGAGAACCTTCTCCTTTTTTGGAATTCGGTGAAAAACAAAATTCCTACGTCACGATACATATAAGTATACTGATGATTAACTTAAATGTAATTACTTTCATGCAATCTTAACCAATAGATAAATGCATTAAACCTATGTAGAAACGTTTGTGTAGGTATAAATGTTTAATCAAAAATTCGTCCATGTTGCCGTATAAATTCGAAGGTAGCGATAAAATTTTCTGTTAATAAAATGTGAAAGGTCTTCTGTAAATAGAAATATGTCTAGTCTAGTGGTACATGTCACCACCTATTCGTTGCCCCGTATAGCAAATGAAAAATGAGTTGTTTTAAAAACCTTTTATAAAACCTGGTTTTCCATGTCAAAGTAAACTCAAATATACTCACTAATAAAACACGGTTGAAAGCTTGCATAAAATGAATGTATAATTTTTAGGGTTTCGTACCAAAAGGGTAAAACGGGACTCGTTAGAGAGTTGCAATTTTCAAAAAATATGTATTTTTATTGCTGCTATAACAACAAGATAAGTACTAAAACGTAGAATATAATAAAAATTTGAGGGGTTTCCCCTACAACAAACGTGATTATTTACTGTTTTTATAGATCAGGTACGAAACCTACGCGGCCTTTTTTTTATATATTGGGTTCGCCAAATTGACTCCGCCCGCCTGGTGGCAAGTCGTGACGACGTCTAGCGATTGCAGTCAACTTGACGCACACAATACTATAGTATTGTGTGCGTCAAGTGCGTCACTCTCTATAGAGAGTGGCCCTCAACTTGACGACTTACTGATGTGCCTCTTCACGCTCCGCTTAAAGAACCCAGGATTATATGTGGGAGGAAACACGTGCACAGCCTGTATACTTTATTGATCGAATATATCGAATTTTATTGCTCATGCATATTAAAATGATAGTATTCAAATGACAAAGGTCTTTGTTACGACGCGAACGGTGGGAATGGTGAAATTAATAACTCATATATCGTCGCAATAAGTGTGTTTACCATCGAATAGTATCTCTCATTGTAAATTGTCACGCGAGTATATTATGGGGATAAAAATTAATATATTGCACATAGGTACAATTTTGTTCAACTTTTTACGTGTTTATTACTTTTTTATTTTTTTATTTTGGTTTATTCAGGTCACAAACAGTTATATACAAATACACACATAAAAACAATAGATACTTACAAACTTAGAGGTCCATAAATGTTCATAATATATACGGTAGGTACTTTACATTCAACTTAAAAATAGGTCAGTACTTATACAAAAACTAGTAGTAGTACAGAAGTCGTGCACATAATGTAATCAAGAAGAAATGTAAACAACAAACAATTATCTGTCTATTTGGAGGATCTGATTACGTAGCTTTAATTTGAAGGCAGCCAAACTATTATTAAATAAATCCAAGCACCCAAAATCCTCATTGTATGTGTCAACACTGCGTCTCAAGAAGTTATTACTTGTAAATATATTACGTATTTAACTACTTTTTATATTTTTTATTATTTAATGTGGTCAATAAAGTCTACTACTAACTGTTAATTAAATTTTGATACTATTATGTTGAAGTGTACCTGATAGTGAAATAGAGGTAGTTGTCTAAAGTTAGTAACTACTACTGGTTGTGCATCTCAACAATGTACTCCAAATTTCGAATATTCTGAATATTGCAGACACCGCTTGAAGTGTGTAATCAGTTTAGTTCTCAAGTGACGCTTATCTATTAATAGACTAAATGTATTGGGACATTAATATACAACGGTATTTTGTCTTAATTGAAACAGAACTAGAGCTATGAGAAGTTGATAAATGATACAACGACGCGCATAATTGTGGTAATCTTTTATCTATATTTTTATCCATCTTAATTATTAGTATATCTCATTCACATCATTCATTCACATCATATGTATATAGCGAATTTATAACGACGCCTACTGTACTTACATACCGACTACTACGATAACTACCATGTTTCTCAGACATTGTTTTGGTTGCGATTTATAATTCAAAAATTAACTTTGTGCACACTTCTTTATATACGAGTAAGTAAGTTGTTACCGCTAGAGAGGAAGCGTAAATATGGTCAGAGGAATGAATAGGGACTTAGGTTTCTGGGGCTCTGGCATACCGTACGAATCATCGCATACTATGGATATCAGACTTAAGTTAGCGCGTATTTACTTAACTATTCCAGCACGTTCAAACTCAAACTTAACACACTGTAACTTAAAACATACCTGCTTCTACGACACCATTCAACACTATCCAATATTGTGAATATTGACTATTTCGTCTGCTAAGGATATGGTACCGTTAAGCAAAGGCTGCGTATGACGGTACTTTAAAGAAAAATACTCGTCGAAAGCATAAAATTTTAGTGCAGCATATAAATGTCGCTTTATGTGCATAATTTCACAGGATTGTTTTTTATCAACACCGACATAGTGTATGTTAACTGATGCCTTCTACCTACGAGCTCCGATTGGCATATGGAGTTGCCACAACGACGCAAATATAGTAAGGTATCTATTTATAGTCTCGTTGCGAAAAAGCAATGATATATATAAAATTTGGCTTGCTTTAAACATTCCACTCGACTACCGCATTTGCACTATCACAATATCGTAGACATCATTAATTATCAAGTCAAATTTAGACTAAATTATTAAATTCACTAACACTTCTAATAACTAATAGCCCTTTAAAGATTGTCATTATAACATGGATTTATCTTGATTGAAGCTTGCACTAACGCTAATTGCATTATAGCTATCACAAACATATTTTAAAAGATAATTAACAAGATTATTACAAGAGTTCTTTGGTATTATTTTCATAGTAGTTTTTAT
Organism: Nudaria mundana; assembly: GCA_963556515.1. Lineage (NCBI taxonomy): Eukaryota > Metazoa > Arthropoda > Insecta > Lepidoptera > Erebidae > Nudaria > Nudaria mundana. Next base: position 16,502,225 of record OY748286.1, on the reverse strand, counting down.
TTATTTCAGAGTTCTTGCAGTAAATAATTGATTGTTTAACAACTTGATTAACAAATATGAGTAATTATAATTAGCGGTGCTTTGTACTCATATCTAGAGTATATGACAATGAATGACAGTGTATATTTCTTTTATTTTCAGGCTCTACTCATCAATGGAGAAGTAACACTGCAGGTCTGATTTAAAGTCATATAAGTGTCACTTAAGATATGTGTTATCAATGTTATTGATGAAAAGAATTGATGAATGGCTACAAATCTGAGAACTTCGCTACGAAGAAATAATTGATGTTGTAGTTAGTTGCTTTTTTTATGGTTGATGGTACAATATACGTGAGTTTGATGGTACACATGCTGAATAACTACTCAGGTTCAAATTCTTGAGGATATTTTGGCTTTCGAAGTGTAGCACGCTTTATAGGATTGATTTCTAATTACCAATCGCCTTTACAGCTATGTTATCTTCTATATTGGTACGTAATAGTACTGGAATGGTACATTACCAATATCTACATTTTCATAATCTCTGTTGTACCAACAGCCATGATAATCGCTTCCGTGAGCTATGTGTTAATGAATGCCACATAAATCTGTCTTAAATTCACGACGTTTGATTTTATACCTATTTTTTGCTTGAATTGTCTTTGTATGTTATTTTATAGAATGTACTATTGTTATTTTATAATTTCTATTAAAGCTATATTTCTGTCTTTTAAATGTCTTGCTCATTTAGTAATACTAAATCGACATTATACAGTGATAAATATTGTACCGTTTTGTTATAAACTATGTATTTAACGCACTTTAAGTTAATTTCTGCAACAATCACATACTCCATTGCGATATTAATCTGTCTGTATGTAATAACGCAAATTTGAAAACAATGAATTGCAAAATTTATCACTGGATCCCTTAGATTTAAATTGTTGATATTTCCAAAAATAAACCGACTCAAATTAAAGAGTAGAAACTGAGAGATGGGATACATTGACCGCTTTCAGTTGGTTTATTTGCAAATTCAATGGTCGTGTCAGCGCATAATCAAACCGAAACGGGGCCTAATCCATGCTTTCATCTCCGTTCATTTTCATTTCGGTTGAACGTTTACCAGAAGCATATTCCAAAGTAAAACAAAGTTTACCCCCATTTAATATACGAACATAAAAAATTATAAGTGCCTAAAACCGAATACACGCCTACTTAAAATGATGGTATTATCATCACAGCCCATTTGACGCACACTGCTGGGCTAGGTCACCCCAAAGAGGGGGGAATTTAGCCTACATTTACACGCTGGCCAGACGGGTTGGTATAGGGTTTTGTGTCGAGTTTCTTTCTCCACATACTTATATATTTTCTAAATCATACATTTGTGGATCACACAAATATTTGATTTGAACCGGGAATCGGACCCGAGTCTCTGGAGTCGTAAGCCGATGCACTACCGACCACGCCACTGAAGCAGTTGATACAAAATGTAGGTCTTTTAACCATTTTCTTACAGATAAGAATCTACGAACGAAAAATACTAAATGCTGTGTGTTGTATGGCCTGTGAGAGTTAGGAAGCTTTTCATTCGCCTTCTCTATTATTACCACCTTATTACGGCCAAGTATCACGTTTGATTTAACAAGCTAAAGATAACTTTTGTCTCTTTATTTTTCGAGTAGTTTCTCCTAAATAAGCATGCCACCCTTATCATCACTCAAAATAATTCAATCATACCTTCAATATCTGGGAATCAATCATGATTAAATTATTGCCAAAACAAGTCTGCCTTTTTGTGACATAGGTTGAGTATACAACCTCAAATATGTGTCTCAAAATGTTATAGATCACGGTAACTTTTACAGGCGGGCTCGTGTATTTGTTGTCTATCCAAGAAGTACAATAAGCACTATCGAGTAATAGAATGTACTATACCTAATTGTTGCTTCGTAACAGTTGAACGTACGTTTATAAATAAGATCATAGTCGAACAGGGCCCCCTATGAGTATGCAATAACAGTAACGTAGTATGTAATGTATATTTTTAGATCTAACTATAACACAGAAATCGAAGCGTGTCGGTACGATTGCGTACGAAATTATCGAATACAGCATAAACATAGCCATTTATAAACCGCATGGGATTTATAATGCTTATTGCTATGTGTAATACATTTTATACAGTATGATGTATAAATAAAATTAAAAGAAACGTATTTTAGAACCTGATACGTTAACAAATAATCCTAGTAATATTGTACATGATGTAAAACTCTTTAAATGAAAATTGGGACATAGTTTTAGGATGCTTATCCCGGTAATGGGTGTTTTTTTTAAATTCCACGGCCTAAGGCCCCGGCCGCTCTTACGTCCATTGCCGGGCGTCTCTGGTAGAAGGTATTTCCAGTGGCGCGGCGTCCAGTGGCGCCCGGCGGGTAATGGGTGTCCGTGGCATTTGAAAACGAGAAAACAGTTTCTCAACACGGGTGCATCCGCTAACGTAAGCTTGTAATAAAAAAAAACGTGTAAGTAAAAACTTCTAAGTTTCCTCATTTTATATTACCAAACCATAAATATTTTATGAAAAAAGGGTTAGAGTGAATCAACTTTTTTCTTTACAAGTCTACTTAGTCTTTGATGGAAAACAGATTAGTAAACTTTTATCGTCAGAAAACCGAACAAAAGAATTTTATATTTAGCTAAAGTAACCTTTTTCAATTAGTAAGGTTTCCTTTTCGGAATTTGGTCGAACATCAAATAAAAAATATGCGGGTTAGGTCGTGTAATTGTATTTTTATTTTTTGTGTTATTTCCTTTTAAAAACTTTGAAAAGTCTTCAAAGTAAGCATTTTTTTTCATTCATTTTGAGCTATTGACCTATTGGTTTGCGTCTAAAAATATTTATTTATTTGTCTAATTAGGACTGAAAAAAAGGTTGTAAATAGCCAAACTGTGGTGTTATTCGAATTTTATTACGACTGCGAATACCAAATATAGATTAATCAGAATAAAAAGGTGTTTTTTTTTTAAATTAATCGGAATACAAAGTTCCTTTCGCCTTTCCTTTTTTTTTAGTAAGTATCAAAGTAAAGTAAGTAAAAGTAGTCCATATGAGAGCTACCATTGCGTGCATTATCGGTTAATAGGCAAGTTTTTTTTCACAAGCACCAATTGAAGAGTTTTGATAAATAATTTGGGTGCAAAGGGGCCCTTCTTACATCTATCGGGCCCCAGCGACCTCACCTGCTAGTGGCGCACCTGCTGATTAACGGACGAGGTTCGTATATTACGGTACCCATGTGGTGGCTTTGGCCCCTACGTGGATACCAGGTGGTACAACAGTGTTGGTCCGGGGGGGTACCACCGTGCAGCTGTGCTAAACCCCCAAGTAACCCAGCCCAGGCTGGGTTGCGTTAGGGGTTCAGCAGCTGCACTGCCGGGCCCGGGGCGGTGTATGGTGCGGCAGGCAGGGGTCCAGTGGGGACGAAGCGGAGTCTAGTGTGGGTGGTGTGGGTCGATTCGCCGGCCAGGGAGACCCTTAGCAACGGCGTTGCCGCGGCCGCCCGCAACATAGTCATGGGGCCCGCCTGGGACCAACCACCCCAGTAGGCTGCCCCACATGTTGCGCATAATCCTGTTGTGGGGTCGCCGCTCCGGGTGGTAACCGGTGTGGGGTAGCGGCGGCCTTGCATCAGGGGGGTTTGGGAGCCCTTCCGTCCGGCGGGTCGGCTCCGACCTAACCACACGGTTCTAGACGAAGCTAGCCTCTGCACTTTGTCACTTACTGCCGCACCAAATATCGCCCTGTCTTCACGCTTCCCCATGTTTCACAATGACAGTGCAACAAGAGAATAGACGGTACACAGCGGCCCCTAGAAACCCCACAAAGTTGACTTCGTTTGAGGTGGAGTTCGCGAATATCCGCGGACTCCATGCAAACCTCGATACCGTCCACCATCACCTGGAGTCGGCACGGCCTTCTGTGATGTTCCTAACGGAGACACAGATACGCCGCCCTGACGACACGTCGTACCTCTGTTACCCGGGCTATATCATTGAGGAACAATTCCGCGATAAAGCCGGGGTGTGCGTGTTCGTTAGGGCGGATGTTTGCTGCCGCCGGTTGCGCTGTCTGGAGAACCCCTCCTACTCCGTCCTTTGGCTGCACGTGGATCATGGCTCCATGAGCCAGATCTACGTGTGCGTCTACCGCTCCCACACAGGGGACACTGGGACAACAAGGCTTTTCGAATACCTCAGCGAGATGGCTGACGATGCGCAGGTGCGGTTCCCGAACGCTGACCTGGTTTTCCTGGGGGACTTTAACGGTCATCACGTTGAGTGGCTGGGGTCCCTTAGGACCGATCATGCGGGACGAACCGCCCATGCATTCGCTCTCTCCCACGGGCTGACCCAGATGGTACGGGGGATCACCCGGATACCTGACAGGTCAGACCACACGCCCGCCTTGCTGGATCTACTGCTGACGAGTCGCCCAGCCGAGTACAGTGTGTCGGTACGCGCCCCACTGGGCACATCCGACCACTGTGTGGTGCACGCCAGCTTCCAAGTGCCACCGCCTGCTCGTGCTGAACAAATGACTCGACGACTATGGCACTACTCGTCGGCAGACTGGGACGATCTCCGCGATTACTTTGCGTCCGTCCCGTGGAGCCAGCGCTGCTTTGTAGGGAAGGCGCCTTCGGATAGCGCTGCTGCCATTGCTGGCGAGATCAGTCTAGGGATAGAATATTATATCCCTTTCACTGATGTCGCCAGCATCCGCAAAGCTCGCCCCTGGTTCGGGCGTGAATGTGCCGAGGCTGTCCAGAAAAAACAGTCGGCATATCGCGCCTGGGTCAGGGCTCGGGCGGCACGTGACCCGAACGTGAACCGCCTCAAAGCAGCGTACAATCGGGCCACTAGGTTCAGCAAGAGGGCCTTCAAGAGAGCGGATGCCCAGCGCGTCGCTCGGCTTGGTTAGGAGCTCACATCCCATCCCACGGGCAGCCGTGGATACTGGCAACTGGCCAAAGCCGTACAGTCAAATTTTTGTCAACCCTCGCTGCCACCACTGCGTTTTCCTGATGGATCACTGGCTCACAAAGCCCAAGAGAAGGCGGACATGCTCGCAGACCTCTTTGCGGCTAATTCCCGGGTCGATGACCGTGGCCTGCAGCCCCCCGCCATCGCCAACTGTGGCCACACTATGCCTGATATTGTTATCAGGCAATGTGATGTACGGGCAGTGCTGCGGTCACTCGACACGCGGAAAGCCAGTGGCCCTGACGGCATTCCGGCGGTGGTGCTACGAAAATGTGCTGCTGAGTTGTCTCCAGTATTAACGCGTCTGTACCGCCTGTCATACTCTACAGGCCTCGTGCCGGAGGCCTGGAAGGAGGCGAACGTACAACCGATCCCCAAGAAAGGGGATCGATCCGATCCAGGCAACTATCGACCCATAGCTGTCACCTCAGTCATTTGCAAGGTGCTCGAGCTTCTTATTAATAAGCAGCTCATGCGATACCTGGAGGATCACTCGCTAATCAATGATCAGCAATATGGCTTCAGGCCAAAACGATCAACGGGTGACCTCCTGGCATTCGTCACGCATGTATGGGGTGAGGCTATGGAAAAGTTCGGCGAGTCCTTGGCTATTAGCCTGGACATCGCCAAAGCTTTCGATAGGGTCTGGCATGCTTCGCTCCTTTCCAAGCTTCCGGCATATGGTCTACCTCCTCAACTGTGCAGCTGGATTACCAGTTTTTTAAACGAGCGCCGAGTGCGGGTCCTCTGCTTCTCGCTTTTTGCAAGTGAATGCCGGGGTACCGCAGGGGTCCGTACTGTCACCAACTCTCTTTCTTCTGCATATCAATGATATGCTTTCCCTCGGGAACATTCATTGCTATGCAGATGACAGTACATTGCACGGGAGTTACTCGGTTCGTCCGACGGCGGGGCGATCTGTGATAGAGGAGGAGAGACGACATCTCGTGGGTGATCTCGACCGAAACCTCGACAGTATCTCCCAATGGGGTGCCGAGAACTTGGTCGAGTTCAATGCCCACAAAACACAGGCGTGTGCATTTACAGCGAAAAAATCCCCTTTCCTTCCCCTACCCACTCTTCAGAATGCAATATTACCAATGAAGGACAATCTAGACATCCTTGGCATAGACGTTCGTCGAGAGCTCAATAACACAAAATACATTGAGAGATGTATTGGGCTAGCTTCGCGGAAACTAGGAATACTGAACAAGGTAAAGCGATTCTTTAAATCGCACCAGAGGTGTTCTTTACGTCGCCTCAGCTTACCATCAGGCGAGTGGCGTCAATTTGTCGACCTAAATATTAAAAAAAAAAAAAAAAAAAAAAAATATACCACTCAAATTGAGAACCTCCTCCTTTTTAAATGCGGTTTAAAACGTCATGAGAATGAAGTCGCATGTGTCTTCTACTTTAATAAGATAGAAAATGTACAATGAATACCTCTCTTTTCAAATACGTCAAGTTTGATTTTTTAATTATTCACATTGTGTAAAAACTTTGGCGTCCTCTTGAGACAAGAATGAATTTTATACGTGCCAGTACCCGTAGAAGCTACCTTAAGCTATCCTGAATAAATACCAGACTCCGGGGACTAGGGAATTTATCATACTTTGTAAGAAATTTCTGTGTTTATACTAAATTCATAAAATTGAAGAATACGTATTTGGTTATAACTTTATTAGGTCGAATGAGCTCCCAAGAACTACCTAGGTACTTGTCCGACTTGAAAAATATAATTAGGTGTATCGATAAATGGGTAGATAAATATTTTTTTTTGAAACATGATATTTAGCGAGCATAAATTCCACGCAGTCATGGTCGTCCATTAGTTATACTCGTACCTACTGTTAGGTATATATATACCTATATATGTAATGGCTTAAAATGGTCAATACAATTGAAGGATAAATAAGGCTTTGTTATAACACGGCCTTGCCCTAGATTATTGACTGAACGTGATAGTCTAGATGCCCTCCGTTCAGGACAATTTTGGAAAAATTTAGAAATTTTGGGCAGACTAGACAACTTAATACAAAATTGATTGTGTAAAGTTTTAAATGTAAATATTAATGACCGGGCCTGGGTCCAAGCGTCTCTTCCAGTTCGCTTGGGCGGGCTAGGTATTCGTAGAGTCACAGATGTCAGTCTGCCAGCATTTCTGTCGTCGGTCCATAGCACCGAAGAATTAGTCAGGAAAATTTTGTCAAATACACTGATTGATTCCGTGGTGCGATGCAAGACCGATGCCATAAATGCTTGGAGGATGTCTTGCCCCGACACTGACCTGCCCTCACGCCTAGGCTCACAGCGACTGTGGGATTCACCGCTCTGTAAATTGAGAATTAATACACTAGTTGACACTTGTGTCAATATTTCAGAGCGTGCACGCCTACTAGCTGTTGGAGAATGGGAGTCAGGGTTATGGATCCAGGTGCTCCCATCGCCCAACATCGGTACAATGTTGGACGACACAACCTTCCGCATTGCCACTTGCCTTCGGCTGGGTACACCTTGTGTATCCCCGCATCATTACACCTGTGGAGTAGCCGTCGATAATCTGGGACACCATGGCCTTTCTTGTAGCAGAAACGCAAGTCGTATACCTCGGCACGCTATTCTAAACGACATAATTCGTAGGGCTCTTTCCACCGCAGGTCTTCCCGCCGTTCGTGAATCAAATGGTTTAGCACGAAGCGATGGAAAGAGACCGGACGGTATGTCGTTGCTACCGTGGAAGATGGGAAGGCCTTTGGTGTGGGACGTGTGTCAACGCATGTAGCGTTGACACCTTAGCACCTTCACACCTTCCAAGCACATCCGGATGTGCCGGCGCTGCTGCTGCATCGGCTGAAGGCCTTAAACGGCGTAAATATGCTAACCTAGTAGGTGATTACATATTTGAGCCATTTGGGGTTGAGACACTGGGGTCATGGGGTCCGAGTGCTCGCCGCGTTTATAGAGACATTGCTAAACGCCTAATCGATGCTTCTCAGGACCAGAAGGCTGGTTATTTTCTGGCCCAAAGAATAAGTATCGCCATCCAACGTGGCAACACAGCCAGCATTCTGGGAACCTTCCCAGTCGGCAATGACGCGTAGGATTTTTTAAACGATATTTTGTAATGTAAATATTTTTAGTCTATAATTATGTTTATTTTGTACATTGTAAGTCTAGTTCTTAAATTTTTAAATTAGTAATTTTTAATAGTTAAATCGAACTGTTGGTTTGCAATTCAGTAACAGATACTATTAGTAAATGTATGTAATATCATTATTAAGTTTTTTTTTCATTTGTATTACAGTACATGGCTGCAACAGCAGCAGATAGCCAATATCGTAGGTGACTTTTTATCTCGTGTGTGGCCGTGAGTTTTATTGCCAGTTTCTTTCTCAAGACTCTTTGCGAATCTGGCAGTAAATGTAAATTTATGTTTAGTACTTACTGACATTCTAAATCGTTATTTAATGACCTATATGAATAAATGATGATTGATTGTGTCGAGTCCACCGGCTGTGGGTCAGCTAGTACAAAACATATTTATTTACTTATACCACTTATTACCTTGTTAATATCTTGGATTTGTGGAATTACTTGAATCGTTTTCTCACGTTGTTTGACCTGTCTGTGAGTCCTGTGACGTCCCGATGTAACTCGGTCGAAACGTCAGGCCATATAAAAGGTAATTTACGCGTTTAAGTCTCGAAAACTTAACTATTAAAATGTATTTAGAACGCGAAAGTCTATAAACCATTGTAAACAAAATATTATTAATTACACATTATATAAAATGTTGTATTGAAATCGCTGTCAGGTGTATAATTAATGAGTTATAAAGGGCTCTTGTTTTATACCCTATATAACTACAATGTAATCCTACTGAAATATGGGTAGCTGTTTGTTTATGCAGAGTATAATCTAATGACTTAACCGATTAGGCTCGGGGTAGGCCTGCCAAATACAGAGTAAATCCAATAAGAGTTAACCTATATTAGATAAAAGTAATATCAAAATACTTTTAATGAAGTGGGGTGGGTGGGTACCTACTCTAGCCTGTTATATACACTAGATAATAATATAAAGAGTAAAGTGTTTATTTGAATTTATTTTCAAACTCAAATTAAGTACCGTGATAGGTATGACTTGGCTATAAAATTATCGCGGTAGCTAAAAGTGGTGAATAATTAAAAATGAATCGCCGTCCGTTCCGTTGTCCCGCTAAAAACCCGAGAACGGCTATTTCGATTTGGTTCATATTGATCTTAAAATATTCGTACAAAGTTTAAAAGGGTAATTAGAGGCGGTACGAAGTTCACCAGAACAGCTAGTATGTACCTAATATTTTATTTTATATTTATTTACAATAGAGATCATAACGCCCGTATAATAAATAATATGAACTAACAATATTTCTAAGTCGATCTCCCCGATCTATATCCCCGAGGCAGAGGTGCATTACACAGTTGCTTACATTAAGGACACAAATTGGGAACTCACGAAAAAAATTGGCGAAATATAATATAAATAAAACGTAAACTACTAACGTAGTCATCAGATTTGTGGTGAGTGATTCGGGGATCTCATGATGAACCTACAGTATGCCAATCTGACGCGCTTGAGAACTATCGAAATTCTTTCTAGGCGTACCCTACCATAATGGATAATTTTTTTTTTAGGTATATATTAGCTAGTAAACTTGCGTATTGATACGCTGTGCACCGCACACCGCTGTGATGTGACGCGGCTAGATTAGACTTCTATCTACATACAAATTGATAGCATTGAACCATGTATCATTCGTGACGGGCCTCTTCCTATTGTAGCAACTGCTAACCATTCGTAATCATACAATCTCCGAGTCGGTTTAGTTGCCATGGCTCTTGATAGTGAGTATTGCGTGAATTTATACACCAAATTACCTGTTCTTCTTCTTCTTTTTAAAAACGATTTCGCCAATATCAAGGTAATGCTTGATTAGTTGATAGTCTCGCACAGAAGAACTAGTTATTCCTAACTAGCTCCAGGTGCAGGACAAGAAACGTTGTTCGGTAAGAGAGTGTCTGGAAACCCGATTTTTGCGGAGCGCCAGAGGTAACCTAAAAAGCCTAGCAAAGCAAAGTTAGTTGCATAGAATTACCTGTTATTGCCTTATTGGCGTAGTTGGTTGACGTAATTCCTGTGTGAGACTACTACCCCCAGGTTCTTTGTCATTTAATAGTTGCATTGTCAGTCAGTATAGTACCTATTATGAAACACAATGTAGGTAAATAATTGCAGGAAACTCACTTTAAAAAGCACTTTAACAGGATCAGACGCTCAGCACATCTCCTCAATAATATACGTTTTGAATTAGTTCGAGGTACTACCTAAACCACAGAATATGGAATAGTATTAAGTAGGTATACGTCTTACCGGAGTTAATTACTTCGATTTGCCAAGGAGCTTAATTAGGTATGTGTCGTTAGTTAATGCAGAATTTAAAATTCTCGGAATATTGCTGCAATATTGTGGTTAATAGTAATATTCAGGCTGCCTAACATAACAATATAATCGAATTTAATTAAATAAGGAGTTACCGATCGCGTTTAGAACTTTTTAATATTGTTTCCTTCTTATTCATAAACGAAATATAATCACGATAATCAGTAAAGGAATAATACCTTCTCAATGTTGGCGTATAGAATAGATTATATTGTTAAAGCTGTTGTTGTCAAAAGGAAAATCTCAATTAGGGACACAAAAAAAGCCACTAAGTAATAGAATCTGAGTCCAGAGGCTCGAGCACGAACAACTTGCGAAAAAGTATTCGTATCGTCATCGACAATTGTATGACATTTGTACAGCGCCCCTATTGTGCGTGAAAGTAACTAATTTTAGCAGCACGAGCGATTTTAAATTACTTTCGTATCGCAACCGTAGCGTCACACGTTCGTTACGTGACACTTTATAAAGAAACTTGGGAGCACGAATTTAATTTTGGCGTACGGTAATGTAAATTTCGAAGGCTGGCTATCGAGCTATACGAATCTTTATTCACGTAAGTTTAGCCGGTGAGAAAACATTCGAAATGGTACCTACATGTGAATAGCTTTAATATTTAATCTAAAAGGAGTCTCTCCATCTCCATCTACTGTAGTTAGTAATGTTTTCTATGACAAATTGTAACCTATCTAATGATTTAAATGTTATAGGTTCTTTGTGCATTATCGTTTTATGTCACTGGGTCATACCAGCGAATAGTGGGAATGGCCAAATATTTAGGCCAAACCACAGTAAGCAAATGCGTCAAGGAAGTGACCGAGGCTCTTATCACCCCTGCAATATAGAGAAGAAATCCCCTTTCCTTCCCCTACCCTCTCTTCAGAATGCATTATTACCAATGAAGGACAACCTTGACATCCTTGGCATAGACGTTCGTCGAGAGCTCAATAATAAAAACTACATCGAAAGATGTATAGGGCTAGCTTCGCGGAAACTAGGAATACCGAATAAGGTAAAGCGATTCTTTACCACGCACCAGAGTTGTCTGCCGTACAAGACGCAGATTAGACCCTGCGTCGAATACTGCTCTTACCTCTGGGACGGCTCCGCGAACGGACGCGACGAACGCTCTCGACGCTATGCAGCGACGAGCTATACGTATTATATAATAGATTGTCCGGAGGTAACCGGAAGCATTGAGCCGCTAGCTCAGCGCCGAACAATAGCTTCCTTGCCGAACGATAGTGGCCTGGAACGTCATGCCTGTGCACGTGTTTCGTCCCACATATAACCCTGGGTTCTTTAAGCGGAGCGTCTGCTGTGAGAGTAGCCCACAATCGCTAGACGTCAAATATACGTCGAATATCGACGTAGGAATATAGTAAAAAGTAAGTTAGTACCTACCTTTGAAGATTTATTGTTTAAAATTATTTTAAAATATAAGTATTGTATTATTTATTATATATTATCTACATTTATATTATGTACCGCCTCAAATTTACTTTTAAACCTTCCTTGAACCTTCACGAATGTTTCTAGACCAAAATCAGCCAAATTGGTCCAGCCGTTCCCGAGTTTTAGCAAGAAAAACGAACGGCGATTGATTTTGGCACGTTTGGTTATTAGGTTAATATCAAATAAATACCTAATACTTACTAAATTTATTGGTAAAGCTAATCGACCCAGCTTCATGATCAATATTAATAGATGTACATATTTAACTATTTGCAGGTGATTCTGGCTATCACAAGGTCCCTGGTTAATGACACAAATTCTGGATGATGCTTAAGCGCAGACATACACAAGTGTCCATGGAAAGGCCAGGGTGACAATAGAAAATACTTTTATACGATTGAAAAATCGATGGCGTTGTTTATGCCAAGATCGCACACTACATTATGCACCTGAGAAATGTGCAAAAATAATAACAGCTTGCTGTGTGCTGCATAATCTGGCCAGCGATTTTAATTTTCCTCAACCAGATCCCCAAGGTGCTAACATGCCACAGCAGCGCTCATCGTTCTCTTCTGAACATATTTTCCAGGAAAATAATATAGGAGATGACCTACTCAGGGGAAGGGCGATTAGACGTATGTTGGTGAACACAATTAACAGACTGCATGTATAATTAAATCATTTATTATCATTTATTTCATGTATAACTATGTACATGTAAAACGTAATATAAAAACTATCACTATTAATAAAAACTGTAACTAGAAATATAAAAATATAATAATAACTATGTACCTAATCTTTTATTATATACCTAGAAATAACTTCCATAGCCTCTTTCATAAACTCCAGGCCTCGAGGGCCGCCAGAGGGCTTCGACAAATCACCATTTCTGGAATTTCCATAGCTCTTTACATTAATGTTTTAGTAAACTGAGTAATGCAAGTAACTTTTTATTGACACTCACACTTTCATGAACTCCACCATCATTACTTATTGTAAATGGCTGGTTCCCATGATTGTTTTCTCAATAAACTCCTTTTAAACACTTTCCACAAAATGCTATTTCGTTTTTATTTAACAGCAAATACTTCGCGGAGCCGTCCCAGAGGTGAGAGCAGTATTCGACGTAGGGTCTAATCTGCGTCTTGTACGGCAGACACCTCTGGTGCGTTGTAAAGAATCGCTTTACCTTATTCGGTATTCCTAGTTTCCGCGAAGCTAGCCCTATACATCTTCCGATGTAGTTTTTATTATTGAGCTCTCGACGAACGTCTATACCAAGGATGTCAAGGTTGTCCTTCATTGGTAATAATGCATTCTGAAGAGAGGGTAGGGGAAGGAAAGGGGATTTCTTCTCTATATTGCAGGGGTGATAAGAGCCTCGGTCACTTCCTTGACGCATTTGCTTACTGTGGTTTGGCCTAAATATTTGGTCATTCCCACTATTCGCTGGTATGACCCTGTGACATAAAACGATAATGCACAAAGAACCTATAACATTTAAATCATTAGATAGGTTACAATTTGTCATAGAAAACATTACTAACTACAGTAGATGGAGATGGAGAGACTCCTTTTATATTAAATATTAAAGCTATTCACATGTAGGTACCATTTTGAATGTTTTCTCACCGGCTAAACTTACGTGAATAAAGATTCGTATAGCTCGATAGCCAGCCTTCGAAATTTACATTACCGTACGCCAAAATTAAATTCGTGCTCCCAAGTTTCTTTATAAAGTGTCACGTAACGAACGTGTGACGCTACGGTTGCGATACGAAAGTAATTTAAAATCGCTCGTGCTGCTAAAATTAGTTACTTTCACGCACAATAGGGGCGCTGTACAAATGTCATACAATTGTTTGTCGATGACGATACGAATACTTTTTCGCAAGTTGTTCGTGCTCGAGCCTCAGTTCAATTAGGCGTTCGTAAGTAATACGAGTAAGGCAATAGTGAAAGATAATTTATGCGTGATGCACCACGAACACCCGCTATTGTATAACAATGATAACTAAGTATTGATAATAATTAACTAGTAGTTCTGCGAACAGTAGACCTCGCGTTATTTTCGGGTCCCTAACATCCTTTTGGGACGTGGTCTGGTGGCTGACTTTCCATGCACACAAACAGAGGTACCAGCAAAAAGAAAATGAGAAATGATCATTTACTCCGCATTTCTTCCCCATTTTAAAATGGGGAACACTGACAACACATCCAATTCGCCAGTTGAAATATATCCAACTTGCCCTAGCGAACACGAAAACATCCCCTTATTTGAACATGCAAAAAAAAAAATCGTCTTATGAGATGAGAAATGATCATGTTCTCCGCATTTCTTACCCATTTTACCCCCATTTTCCCCCCAATGAAAAAATACCTTCTACAAAAGTTGCGCCTTGCAACAAAGAACACTTGTGCCAAATTTCATGAAAATCGGCTGAAAAATGCGGCCTGTGTGACCGGAACTGACACACATACATACATACAGACAAACAACGCCAAATCGGCTAGTCCTCGTTGAAACTGAGACGCTTCGCTCGCTCGGTCAATTAGTAAGTTAGTACGTAACACGAATGTGTTGAATCGCAGCGTCATATTTATCTTGATAGCTTATAAACCGTAACTCCGACCGTCGACTCAGTTTCAATAACAGAACCGACTGGAAGTATTACATTGAAAAACAAACACATTTAAGCCGGTGGTACTTTCATGGTGTATTTTGACGAATGACATAATCGAGTATTTATCCCGGAAATATGCGCAGTTACCTACATAGTTGTTTACAAAGCGCTCAATGTTGCGACTAGAGGGGAATTCCGGTTATGTTCTTTGATTCCGGTATGGACTTTTTATTGTGTACGAGTAACAGTATCAGTTACATTATTCTACCTCATTTACTGAGCGAGCGAAGCGTCTACATTTCGAGAGTGCACAAATTTGCTTTCGTCTGTCCGTCTTTTTAGCGGTCCCATTATTTATCCGATGTCCCGAAACTTGGCGCAATTATTCCTTGATTTAAAATAATCTTCCAATCCTAGACATTTCCAATTGCGGGAAATGGAAGAAAAATCCCAATAAAACGTTTCGAGTCATGCCGATGGCGTTTCATGTATTGTGAATTATAATTTCTATCTGAATATTTTAAGAATAGTTTAAGCAAAGTCATTGCTTTCAAATACAGAAATATATAGAATATTTTTTTTCAGTATCAGTCCTGTAAATTCTCGTTTTGGTGCAATCCTTGTATATAATAATATACATAATAATCTCGTGAAGAAGCAGAGAAGGATAAACTTAGTAAGTACCTTGATCTGTCCTTCGAGATAACCGCCATGTGGGACATAGACTTGACGATCATTGTCCCGGTGGTCGTTTCGGCAAACGGATTAATAGCGAAGAATCTCGATCAACATCTCAAGAGACTCTCGTTAGATTGCTGGATCCAGAGTCAAATTCAGAAGGCTGTTATCCTCGACACGTGCCGTATTGTTACGAAGTTTCTCAGTCTGTAGCATCCACGGCCCCGGTAGTTTGGGTCCTACTCCGCTACTGGTGGGTCACTATTTTTTATATTTTTAAATGTATTTGTGTTATTTATAATAATATTTATAATATAATATTTAAAAATATGTAAAATAAGAATATTAATGAATAAACAACATAATAAGGACGCCTGTTTCGGGATGAGTATAGGCATTTTAGTCGCCCACATTTCGTCATTAGGTCAATTAGGAGTTTTGGTTACCTAGTTGTTTAATACAATCATTATAAAAGAGAACATATACAGCATTGAAAAATGTAAAAAAGCCATCACAACTTCTCAGAACAGCTGTGTTTCATAAAAATAAAGTAAACCCAGTAGCAGTTTCAGTCAATGCAAATTCGACCTTATCGCTACGCAAGTGGGTGATGATTACTGAAGGGGATGTCATATTATATTAACCGACATTCACAAGTGAGCAACCGACCAATAGTTTTGTTGACATTGGCCGCGTTCATTATTGTTATGTGAGTTCGGGGACAGAGCGTGTGAATTTATTCTTTCACCACTTCATATTAATATGATTATTGATTAATTATAACCTTGTACAAAACATAGACAGGAACTTCAAAACATACTTATTGAAAATTGTACTTTATGAAGTTCTATGTATTGAAGTAAATCTTATTAAAAAAATCTTTTTGCGTAATAGTTTAAAAGGCAAACAGCTTTGTGTTACATTATGTTAAGAAAATCAAATTTAAGTATTGATTTTAAATAATTTTCATGGTTAAACAGACAGTATTGCTCCAATTATGAATTATCATAGCAATTGTTCTGAATTAAACTGTGAGTGACTTACTAAGTAGTGCATTGTTTTTTTATTGGAACACATGTACACATTGTTCCACCTTCTCGGTAATATGTAAGTTCGTTTGAGAACTATGTGAGTGTCGTAAGTATCTAGGCTTGTCAGAGTTCTTGTCCTTTGAATAGTCAGGGATGTCACATTTATACGAGTTTTTATTCTTTAACGTATGTTTCTGAAGTTATTACAAACATCAAATGAAGGCTCTTATTTATCAGTTAACTAGCGGACGCCCGTGGCTTTGCCCGCTTGATAATACACAAAAACCTACCTCGGGAACCACTCTATCTTTTAGTAAAAACTACATCTTGCGTACTTTTAAAGTACGTAAGCATACATAGGGAGCGGAAGCAACTTCGTCCATGTCAAAACAATATTTCTCCTCGTTACCTAACTATTAACGCATGATATTAATAAATGTTTATTAAGAATTTAATACAATATGATTTTTTTATTTAACAGCCCTACATTTTGTCATAATTATTTACGTACTAGCTGTTTCCCGCAAGTCCACCTGCGTGTTATAGCTTTCTTGATCACCAGTTACTGATTTATTATGTATAGCTGTTGAGCGATATTGTTTCTTAAAATAAAATATTATAGTATCTTAGCTGTGTGCAGCGCCCCTTAGTGAACTCCACTGCTGGTGACGTAACCTACGAGAAACTTATTATTTGCGGTTGGTACAGTAATCGGGTCTAGGGATCGAACCGCAAAATTAAGTTTGTTTTTTATTATGTATACTTTTCCGGAATAAAAAGTACCCAGCGTGGTGCCCAGGATGTTAAAGAATAATTATACCAAGTTTCATCGTAATCGAACCGGTAGTTTTTGCGTGATGCCTGAACAAACAGACAGACAAAAATTTTTTTAATAACATTTTTGTGTTCGGTGTCGGTCTAGTAACACCCCCTGCCATTTATTTTTTTGATATTTTCAATGTACAGAATTTTCACTTCCACAGTTTTATTATCAGTATAGAAAATATAGATATAGATGACTCAACGATTGGTAATATGCAATAAGTGGTAACCTTGGATATGCTGACTTTACGACTGAATGACCACATCTTACGGTAAATTTTTATTATCTTTATAACCATCAATTTTTAACATTTATTAACTATATAGTAAATGTCTAGATTTAATTTGTTGGTTTAGTATAACAAGCTACGCATTGAAATACGTTTGAATTCAGAGGACCTGTATTGACTCGTGCTAGTTTTTTAAGGTTCCCACTTATAAGTAAAATACATTTTAGCAAGTGACAAAATTTACACTTAAAATCGTATTCTTTTTGGCGTTTATTCTCATAATTGGACTACAAATGGATGAAAATTCAACAAGTAAACATAACGTAACATAATTTAGTAACGCCTATATCCCGAAAGGGTAGGCAGAGGTTCACACCATACATTTTGGCAGTAGTTTTGTTCGTTCCACAACTTTACTAGTGTAGGTTGACTACATAAATATAAGACATGTTACAATTTGTCCAAGGATGCATGCTAATAGATTTACTTTAATTTTTTTTAACCGACTTCCATTAAGAAGGAGGTTCTCAATTCAACTGTACATATGTTTGTTAACTCAAATCTCAGGACTGGGTGAATAGATTTTGATTTTTTGACGTAACAACGTCTTATAATTCGATGGAGCCGGCTGCACGCACGAAAAAACATGACGTCATGAGGCGTTCTATTTAAGGCTTGAAGTGCAAGCGAGAGCGGGGAACGAGCGACAAAGAGGCACAATCGGCCTCCGCGTTCGGCAGTTATGACGTTGTCACGATCAACTATCGTCAGTAAACCGACTTTACAGACAACCGATTTTTTTTAAATGAAATCTACTACTTCCGAAGTGGTCCCATTTCAATTTGGTTCCGTTCCGACAATTATTTGATATCAAAAATCAAAATCAAAATATCTTTATTCATGTAGGTCACAAAGTAACACTTATAAACGTCAAAAAAAGAAAATGCTTCTACATTTATATTTACCGCCAGATTTGCAAGGCAATAGGTAGAGCCTGTGAGGAAAGAACCTGGCAAGAAAAACTCACGGCCACTCTTTTTATTCGCCAGTAAATACAATGATTCTGTTACAACAATAAAAAGAGGGCAAGGGCAGTACGTGACCATGTGTGGACCAAGTGAACTTAAAAATTATGGATCAGAGATCAATAATTTTTATTCACAATTGTTTTTTTTTTGATCCCATTTCGGTCATTTGAACTCGGTTGTTGTGACAATTTTTGACCTGTATTTTTTATTTCGGATGGTAAATATAAAATAGGAGGTAAAATAATGGTCAACCCTACCAGTTATCTCGCTGACCGTGGCTCGGCGTTCTATGCTCACACATCACGGCACGCAGAGTGAGTCACCGACAGAAATATACGACGAGTACGTCCTCGAGTGATAAATCACATAACATTTTGTATAAATGCACATATTATACATTTCAAAGTGAATTTAGCTTGGATATATCAGGATATATCCAAACTAAATTCGAGAGGATCAGGCTATTGATTCAAAAATCAATAGTCTGATCCCCTGTGATAGAAATAGAACTCTTTGCACGTAGGGGTTAACTTTCGGTAGTATATGAAATACCGTAGCAAACTGACAGACAGAGAGAAAATATTTCAAATTAACGTTTAAACGATCGCGTTAATTCCTATAAAATAATCTAATTTGAAAATTGTTTTATTTTTATGAGTTTTTATTTAGTAAAGCTGTTAATTTGGCATTGGGTACATATCTAATGTTGTGATTTTTGGGTCATATGCAAGCGTACGGTACCCTACGGTACCATGGTAGCGACAATAGGAATAGTGGTAATACATGCACACAATAATATCGAACTGAGTACTGTTTGTACAAACCATGAACGCACCAATTAGTACCAGTTAGTACTGCCGTATCTAAACGCTCGACCCATTTCAACAAAAGCGGTACACTTCAAAACAATAGTAAACATTTTTGGCTACAATTGCTGTGTTATTAACATATACTGCCCTCTTTTGTTTCGTAACAAAACAGGCAACACAGTGTAAATAGAACGAAACCAACCACAGTTAGGGTTTCGGTGATCTCGTTTTTATACTGTAGCTTCTCTATCACCCATAGTCTAACGGCACAAGTTTAGTACACAACTGACTGAACATAACTTAAATGATACAGCTACACCTCTCCCCTTTAGGTAAGCAGATACGATGGAATTCCACTTGCTACGATCTTGGCACACATCCTTACTCTCTACTGTTAACCTGCCCTTTTGATTAAACATCTTCGACTGGAAAGAAGTACGCCTCTAGATCAACCCTTACAATATGCGTCCATCCATAATCCACACTGGCCTGAAAGAAAGAAGCATGATGAAACAGGTGCATACACCTGTTTCATCATGCTTCTTTCATTCATCCTCTTTGCGTGACCGAACCATCAAAGTATTCCAGTTATCTAATTAATTCTTAAACGAGTTCTAAAACGTATCATTGTTTTAGTAGGTACACGCCTTGAGAAACAAGGCTCTAGTTACACTAAGTACTTATATCATAACTGAAGTTGAAGGAACTACAAGGAAGCAACTGATCTACTTGTTTCTTATAAGTTCAACTGTTACTTGTACTATTATAATAATATATTCTGTGCTGTTAATAGATATTACGGAGACTAGTACCTACTACATAGTAACAAGAAATGCTGATGCTAGAGCAATAATATATATATGATTGTAAAAGCATAAACAAGACCCAGATTAGCACCAGTTTAGGTTGTAAACCAACCTTTATTGCGTTATGATAGAACGAATAATTTGTGATTATCCTCACTGTTGGAACGTGAAAACCATTCTTATTTCTTACTATAAGTTATGGATAAGTTATATTTGTACTGTGGAAATCGCATGAGAATCTGCGAACGGCGGTCGTGAAAGCTACTGATGCGCATACGGCAAAGTAGGGTGGCCATGAATGATTAAAAGTTGATATGGTATTTGTTAGATCTTTGTTTTGATTAAATAAAATGGTATTAGCTCTAGTAGTAATACAATATACATCATATTATGGTACTTTGTAAAAAATATCTACGAACCTAATATTAATTAGTAAACAAAAACTTGGAACATAAACAGATTTTATACCGATAAAGTGCTTAAATAAAATATTGAAACAATGATTTTTTTTTCTCGCGTCCGTTAACTCATATTGTGTGATATTATTAGATAGATCCTTTAAAATTATGAGAGGTTTGCTAAGACAATTTTATGATTTAAGTATCCTTTTGCAAAAAAAATATCATGGTGTTGACCATCTATTGAACTCTTGAGAAAATCTATAACGTCTTAGATAACTCTGTTAGTTCCGGAGTTATAGAGGCCATAATCAGTGACTAAGGAACCTTATTCTATGGCCTGACACTGAAACGCAATGGTCCGGTTTTTTTAAATGAATAATTATATTCTACATTCCATTTAGGCTCGGCGCAACAAGTATTCATTCTCCAAACGTCCCTATAACACGTCATCTCCTCAGTCACTCCTTTCCTGGTCCTATCCTCTTATACGCATTCCATACATCATTTCGTGGGCCTTCCTCGACCTCTCGAGCTCTCTTCTCACTTTTTCATTCACTGTTGATACTTTCAAAGTTCCTTTAATATACTCGTTCCTTACTCTATACATTCCTTACTATATACATTCACATCTCCGCTACATGCAGTTTTCTTTCATCCGTCGCTTTTACGGCCAAACTTAAGTTTCCGGGGAAATCAGAAATACAAAATTTGTTATAAAATATGTTATGAATAACACAATAAGGTGAACAATTCATGATGAATCATTATGTGACCAACATTATTAAATTAACCATACCTAGTGGAATTAATTACGTGAATTTATGTTGCGGTGTATAAAACTTGAAATGTTAATTTTCCATTGTAACATGAACGTGATCATCGTTAATAATGACATGTACTGCGGTATCCACATGACTTTTTATTTATTGAATCCTGTGATTTACAATGGATTAATTTTGAAAGCTCGTGTTAACTGTGAGATGAGCCACTTTAATTAATTTTCCGAATAATAAAAATAAATGTTTTCAGGTATAGAGAAATAGCGTATCGTGGTTTTTAATTAATTCAGCTGGCGTTATATCGTGTAATGTATATTTAAGTGGTTTATAACATAATATTATTATATTATTCTCTCAGAGTAATTCCGTAATTTTTTTATTTTTTGTTGTCTGTGCTTAACCTTGCATTTGCCATTACATTGCCATGACATGTGTTTAAGCAAATCAAATTAAGCTGGTGCTTAAGCGAGTTACAGTATTGGCAATTGTGTGCATTTAGTTAGCTATCAATGTTAATTAGTTCAATGCGACTGTTTATTTTGTATGCCGCCCGAAATTATTGTCTCTAGTGTTTGTGTTTGTGTATTTATTATGTTATATTCTTGTTAGCTAGTATGTAGTTAATAAATTAAATTCTGTGCTTAGTCAAATGTTGTGATTAATCTTTAAATTCAAAACAACAGGCGTAATTAAGTTTTAAATTTAATTAGTATGTTATAGATGCGTCTTAACTAGCGCACAGTTAGTGTTAACAGCTTTGATGGCTTTATAGTCGTAACTATTAATTGTGTGATCTTTAGATAAGTATTATGTGTTGAGTGTTTTATATTTTGAATTTAGTTTAACTTATATTTAGTTCTATTACAAGCTCAACTTCGTTTAAATCTAGATAGCATTATGTGAATATTTCATAAAAAATAAAACTTAAAAAAAAACAGAATTTTAACTTAGAACAAAAAAATCGTGTAACATTTCTTTAATTTCACAGTTTAATGTGAGTATCACGAATCGTGGTCAACGTACTTCATTTGTATGAAAAACATTGAACAGCGCCCCCTGCTGTATATCCCGTCAACTTCCGTCACAGAGCAATCGGAACGAATAATGATTGTTGTGATGCGGTTCTAAGTGCTAACCTTGTTCGTGATGTGATAATGAAATAGGTTACTCTATTGACGAAGTATATAATATTCAGCAATAAATCGGTACAGTTGACCTTTTAGCACGGTACCTACTTATGCGCTAACCTTTTTTCAAATGATGTTCCCTAATTAACAAAGGACTAATGACGACACAAAGGTGTTTTTTCAATCAATGTTACGTGCGTGGAGCAAAATACAACACCCCAAAATGTTTGAATTTCGAACCTATTGATCAATTTTGTGGCTACACTAGTATAGAGCCACTTCATACACATTGAATGAATCGGTGTGTCTTTTTTTTTCACCTATGCGTACTACGCACTACGCTATCCACCGTATTAGTCATCTCGTCATACACTTTATTAGTAGTTAAGCTAAATCATACCCTATCACTTAAATATAAGGTATTTTTTAGACAGTACAGTCCACGTAGCTTGGTAATGGTACCGTTATAGTCCAGTCTGCAAGTACTTAGTTAGCCTTGGGTGAGGGCGATAACCTCTAAGCCGTGGTAAAGCCAGTGAAAGGGTTTGGGAACTCTTTGCTATTATTAATTAATGTTAACTAAAATGTTATTTACTTCGTTCTTTGAGTTTTCACGGACGGTCGTTAGCGTTAGGGAGCGTTAGCATCGCCATTGAGCCCTCAATGAAGTATCTGGGGCTCGTACTCGATAGCTGGTGGAACTTAGCACCACATTTCCAAAGTTTGGTGCCCAAAGTGACGGGGCAGTAGCCGCGCTTTCGCGACTGATGCTCTACATAAAGGGGACCCAACGCTTCCTGCAGGTGACTGTACCTGGGGATAGTGCAGAGTAGTGCACGGTGGTGGAATGCTCAGTGTGGGTGAGTCAGCGCTGGGACCTCGTTGTGGGCTCCACGTAGATACCCTTTCGCTTGAGACCATGCTCCGAACCATGGTCTCTAGCGGGAGCCAGTGGAGCGGACTCTCTCCGCTAAGTTCCGAAGTGTTTGACGAGGGCGCCTCAGACTCGAATACGCACAGGACCACCTCCATGATCGGGGCCTGAGGACGACGGACTAGCACCCCACCATCCTTACAGAAGCATGTTAAAACCCAACCACCACGCAGCGGCCACAAGTGTGGCCAAAGTCCGCCGGGCGCTACTAAAAATTATTTTGTGCTTAACAGAGGCGCTCGGCAATAGACGTAGGTGTGGCCGCGGCCTGGGGCCCCGGAAGAAAAAAAAGGTAATGAGATGCTTATCTTCAAAGGCCGATTTACACATAGGTAATGAATATAATACAGACGATCAGTATACCTAACCTACATGCGTTAGTGACTGATATCTAAACGGGACATCAAAAGCACAATACAATGTTCACAACACGTAATGTTCACGTACAATGTTCGGACATTGTAGTAAAGTGATCTGTAAACGATCATTGCTTTAGACAAATTTTGCGTGTTTGTCAAATACGTATTTAAAATTTTTGATAGGTATTAATTATCTATTTACTTTACATCTATACAGGCAAATAAAATTGATGTGTCTGCAGCTTGTACCTTTTAATGTCATCATCATTTGCCTGCCTTTATCCCAATTATTTGGGGTTGAAGTGTTGTCGTCATCTCCTCTTTCACGTATTCCATTAATATTTTCTTAAGCCTATCTCTACTGCGGAAACTCGCCACATTCATACTTCGCACCTTTCTAACCCAAGGTGGTTAGAAAGGTAACTACTGTTATTAAAAAACCATTTTTTTTTTCCATTTTTTTTTTGTTCCCGTCTAATGTCGGAAACGGCTGGATCTATATGACCGGGAGAGAGCCACTGAGAGAGTGGCTGATAGCTGATGAACTTGGCTTGAATGAACTTTTATTCCGGGTATGTTTTTGTGGAAATTGGTCACTAGAAAAATACTCTACGGGGCCGCTAGTTTAATAAATACTCTACGGGGCCGCTAGTTTAATAAATAAAGTCGACGATAATTTTAAAGTTTACCTACGTACGTAACTTTCACTTCTTATAAGTATTAATTTAACCAATAATTAAGATAATAAATCAACTTTTTCTTTCTATGAAGCTAAAGTCTGATACTAATATAATTCATAAAATGTTATAGAAAGCTACAATTTCTACGAGCAATTTATTCATAATGAAAAATTAATAAGGAATATATTTTAATATTTTCGAGATGTAATAAAGCTCGCGTTTGATGGAAGTCAACAAGGCGCTAACAAGTTTCATCTTAAATTGAATATTATGGTAAACAAAGTTTGAAGGACGCACTTAAGTAGGTATAATCTTTGAAGAAGAATCTAGAAAGAAGTTACGAACGATCTTTTAGCGGTAATTTTTTATTTAATGGTTATACTTGTTTAAGGGGCTCGTGGTCTAATGGTAACCGACAATGTTAACATATTGCAAAGGTTAAGCCACATCGACTCAGGCCGGCCTTAGGATGGGTGACCATTTCTTAAGACACTGAGACCCCTCCGTGCCTCGGAGAGCACGTTAAGCCGTCGGTCCCGGTTGTCATACGAACATCTATGGCAGTCGTTAGGGGTAGTTGGAGCCCTGCCCTAAATCAAAAATCCGACCGGTCTAACTACAGAACTTCGATATCGCCCATAAGGTCAGATGGCAGTCGCTTCACGGAAAATATCCAAGTTCAGCCGAATCGTAGTTAGACTGGAAAGCCGACCCCAACTGAGTTGGGAAAAGGCTCGGTGAATGATGGTTATACTTGTTTAAGTCATAGACGTAATAAAAATAGATTATTGATTATTCATGTCTAACCTTTATTTATTAGTCTATGGTTAAAGTCTCCACAATTATTTTGGTATA
This sequence comes from Nudaria mundana, assembly GCA_963556515.1. NCBI lineage: Eukaryota > Metazoa > Arthropoda > Insecta > Lepidoptera > Erebidae > Nudaria > Nudaria mundana. The sequence continues at coordinate 16,477,090 of OY748286.1, read as the reverse complement.
CTCAGTAGGCAACTGTTGCCGACATTCGGGTACTAAATAAATAGGTACACATATTACGTAAAAGAGCCTCATTGTCGTCAATGGGTCAGAAGCTTATAAGAATAGAGCTGAGGTTGATTTAACCTGTGCTTATTTTGTACATTTACTTGTGGACATAAAATATTAAGTAGATAAAAGTTTGGCAGGGGAATGTTTTATGAATTGGAACTACATAATTATTCAATTCAAAACATTCTAGCTAATTCGGGGATACCAAATGTATGCCACGTGAATTTCTAGTCAGTCCAGAAAACTACGAGTATTAACGATGTATGAGTATTAAAAGGTCCAATCAAAACTTCAAGCGGGCGGCGGGCGCGGCGGCGGGCGCTATGAGCCGCAGGGCACACGGTTAATAAATTTATTATTATCAGTTCGTATGAACATATATGTGGTGTCTTGGTCTGTTGGATTGAGCGTTTCTCCTGGAAAGGGAATTAGCTGGTGGTTCAAGTCCTCCCCTAGACTTTCGTTTTTGTGATTCATATTAAAAAAATATTCAAAACTTCAACCTTATTTTTCAGACATGTTATGAAATGGAGAGGTATCTCCGCGAAGAGCCACGAAAGCGCCTCGAACCTCCCCAAGAGGAAGAGTGGGCGAGGTCATCATCGATACCTCCTTCGCCACCAGACTCGCCCCCGTCACCCACACCGCCGCAGTACACATTCACCACGTCAGTGAAGACTGAGTCTGTCAGTGATTCTGATGAACCCAGGGGTATGTAACACCACTATTATATATAATTTTTAAATCCCACACACTCGAAATAATCTCTCAATCCCTAAAGGGATAACGTCATCTTTCACCGAGCCTTTTCCCAACTCAGTTGGGGTCGCCTTTCAAGTCTAACTGCGATTCCGCTGAACTACGATATTTTCCGTGAAGCAACTGCCATCTGACCTCCACAACCTATGGGCGATATCGAAGTTCTGTAGTTAGATCGGTCGGATTTTTTATTTAGGGCTCGGGACAGCTTAACGTGCTCTCCGAGGCACGGAGGGGTCTCGGTGTCTTAAGAAATAGTCACCCATCCTAAGACCGGCCTTACTAGATGTTGCTTAATCTTTGCAATGTGTCAACATTGTCAGTAACCACTAGACCACGAGCCCCACCCTAAAGGGATAACGTAATGTGTCATATATACGCCCACAATACACCAGCTTTGAAGGCTATTGCTCCTGGAACTCGCATTTCAGCAGGTACCTACACTGTACGTAAGTGAGGATTACTATTAGGTCCTAAAGTACTTAGCGATGCACAGGTTGAGCCAGTGTTCCAAACACCGAAGAAGTGGAAAAAATCCATAGCTAGTCTTCCACAGTTCACTTTAATATGTTCTGAATGGTGTTATTTCAGATGAGCCGCCTAGTCCAGCCCCTGTGCGACGGCCCCCAGTTCACCGCCACCACCCGATCTCACACGCTACCGATCCCCGGCGTCGTGTCCATCGCTGCGAGTTCCCCGCTTGCGACAAAGTATACACTAAGAGCTCGCATCTGAAGGCTCACAAGCGGACTCATACTGGTAAGTGGCAAAGGGGCTCTACCAAAGCTCTACAAAGGTGGGTACCAGGTGGTACAACAGTGTTGGTCCGGGGGGTACCACCGTGCAGCTGTGCAAAGCCCCCCAAGTAACCCAGCCCAGTCTGGGTTTCGTTAGCAGCTACACCGCCGGGCTCGGGGTGATGTATGGTGCAGCAGGCATGGGGCCAGTGGGGGCAAAGCGGAGTCTAGTGTGGGTGGTGTGGGTCGATTCGCCGGCCAGGGAGACCCTTAGCAACGGCGTGGCCGCGGCCGCCCGCAACATAGTCATGGGGCCCGCCTGGGACCAACCATCCCAGGAGGCTGCCCCACATGTTGCGCATAAACCTGATGTGGGATCGCCGCTCCGGGTGGTAACCGGTGTGGGGTAGCGGCGGCCTTCCAAACCCCTCTGATGGGTTTGGGAGCCCTTCCGTCCGGTGAGTTGGCTCCGACCTAACCACACGGTTCTAGACAAAGCTAGCCCCTGCGCTTTGTCACTTACTGCTGTGCCAAATTTCGTCCTGTACGTCAGCGAGACGGCTGATGATGCGCAGGTGCGGTTCCCGACGCTGACCTAGTATTTCTGACTTCAATGGCCATAGGCCATCACATTGAATGGCTGGGGTCCCTCAGGACTGATCATGCGGGTAGGGCCGCCCATGCGTTCGTTCTCTCCCACGGTCTGACCTAGATGGTATGCGGGATCACCCGGATACCAGACAGATCACGTGCCCGCTCTGCTGGATCTACTGCTGACGAGTCGGCCAGCCCAGTACAGTGTTTCGGTAGGAGCCCCATTGGATAGTTCCGACCACTGTGTTGTTCACGCTGGCATGAAGGTGTCACCTCCTGCACGTGCTGTACAAACGTCACGACGACTATGGCACTACTCGTCAGCGGATTGAGACGGTCTACGCGATTATTATTCGTCCGTCCCCTGGAGCCAGCGCTGCTTTGTAGGAAAGGCTCCTTCAGATAGCGCTTCTGCGATTGCTGGCGAGATCAGTTTAGGGATGGAATATTACATCCCTTTCACTGATGTCACCAGTATCCGCAGAGCCCATCCCTGGTTCGGGCGAGATTGTGCCAAAGCTGTTCGACAAAAACAGTCGGCATATCGCTCCTGGATCAGGGCCCGGGCTGTGCGTGACCCAAACGTGGGCCACCTCAAAGCCGCGTACAACCGGGCCACAAAATCCAGCAAGAGGGCCTTTAAGAGAGCGGATGCCCAGCGCGTCGCGCGGCTTGGTCAGGAGCTCACTTCCCATCTCAAGGGCAGCCGTGGATACTGGCAACTGGCCAAAGCCGTGCAATCTAACTTTTGTCAGCCCTCGCTGCCACCGCTGCGTTACCCAGATGGAACACTGGCTCACAAAGCCCAAGAGAAAGCGGATATGCTCGTAGACCTCTTTGCGGCTAATTCCCGGGTCGACGACCGTGGCCTGCAGCCCCCCGCCATCGCCTACTGTGGCCACACTATGCCTGACATTGTACTCACTCCTGTACTAATTCGTCTGTACTAATTCGTGCCGGAGGTCTGGAAGGAGGCGAACGTACAACCGATCCCCAAGAAAGGGGATCGGTCTGATCCAGGCAACTATCGACCCATAGCTGTCTCCTCAGTCATCTGCAAGGTGTTTGAGCTCATCATCAACAAGCAGCTGTTGCGATACCTCGAGGATCACTCGCTAAAAAATGATCGGCAATACGGCTTCAGGCCAAACCGATTAACGGGTGATCTTCTGGCATTCGTAACGCATGTCTGGGGTGAGGCTATGAAAAGGCACGGCGAGTCGTTGGCGATTAGCCTGGACATTGCCAAAGCCTTCGATAGAGTCTGGCATACTTCGCTCCTTTCCAAGCTTCCGGCATATGGTCCGGCATACCTCCTCAACTGTGCCGCTGGATGGCCAGCTTTCTGAACGAACGCCGAATGCGGGTCCTCTGCGATGGCCAGGCTTCTCGATTTTTGCAAGTGAATGTCGGGGTACCGCAGGGGTCCGTGCTGTCACCAACTGTCTTCCTTCTGCATATCAATGATATGCTATCCCTCGGGAACTCATTGCTATGCAGATGACAGCCCATTGCTACTGGCTCGTCCGGCGGCGGGGCGGTCGGAGATTGAGGAGGATAGACAACAACTCGTGGCTGATCTCGACAGGAACCTTGACTGTATCTCTCAATGGGATACCGAGAACCTGGTCGAGTTCAATGCCCGCAAAACACAGGCGTGTGCATTTAGAGCGAATAAATCCCCTTTCCTTCCCCTACCCTCTCTTCAGAATGCATTATTATCAATGAAGGACAACCTTGACATCCTTGTCATAGACGTTCGTCGAGAGCTCAATAATAAAAACTACATCGAAAGATGTATAGGGCTAGCTTCGCGGAAACTAGGAATACTGAATTACACCGGACCAGAGGTGTCTGCTATACAAGACGCAGATTAGACCCTGCGTCGAATACTGCTCTCACCTCTAGGACGGCTCCGCGAAGTATCTGCTGGACGCTCTCGACGCTATGCAGCGACGGACTATCCGTATTATAGATTGTCCGGAGGTAACGGGAAGCCTTGAGCCGCTAGCTCAGCGCCGAAGAATAGCTTCCTTGGCCGCATTCTACCGTATTTACCACGGCGAGTGTTCTGAAGAGCCCTTCAATCTGATCCCACCCTCTTCCTTCCGTTCCCGAACAACGCGTGCCGGGCAGAGATGCCACTCCCACACAATGGATAGCATGTTCGCAAGAACCAAACGTTTTAAACGTTCGTTTCTCTGCCGAACGATAGTGGCCTGGAACGCCCTGCCTGTGCATGTGTTTCCTCCCACATATAATCCTGGGTTCTTTAAGCGGAGTGTGAAGAGGCACATCAGTAGGTCGTCAAATTGAGGGCCACTCTCTATAGTATTGTGTCCTGTGAGAGTGGCCGACAATCGCTAGACTTCGTCACGACTTACCACCAGGCGGGCGGTGGCGGGGTCAATTTGGCGAAACAAATATTTAAAAAAAAATCATCATCCATTACATATCTTTTTCCTCCATCCATCCCTGTCAGACGTCATCTCCTCAGTTATTTGTTCCCTTGTCTGATTCCCTTGTAAGAGATGGAATGCGTGAAGTGGACACTCTTTCAAGCATTCCATACTCGTATTATAAAGAAACTTAAATTCGGTTAAAAGTCTTCGAGATATCTCGCGTGTACGTACGTACGTTAAGTAGGTAGTAATTCGGGTATTTGTAGTAGGCAGTAGGTACGTATATAAACGTGGTATCTAGAATATATACGGGGAGGAATGCGGGAAAATCCGCAATTAATGACTCGTAAACATTTCTCGGAAATGCTTACTTGTGATGTTACTCACATTTACAAAATATGACTGTAGGTATTGACCGAGCATTTTTTCGCGACCGACCTATATCCGCGGTCGCCGAGGGCGCCATATTTACGGGTCACTGTTTAGATACCTACATAATAATATTATGTAGAACCGGTAGGTACCATAGAGCAACGCAGACGTCGTATAATACGCTGTCGTCGTAAGGTACCTATGTATTTTTAGCTACGAGTACAAAATGAAGTCGTTTAATAATCATAGAATTGGACGTTGATGTTAAACTATATCCATACAATGTGATTTGTAAAGATGTTTGAACTCTTAATAGAGATGTAGAAGTTCGAGTATGTAGGTCAAAAAATAAATAACGTTGTGAAAAAAAGTTTTATGAAGAAATGTTAACTTTATTTTAATTCCGCGGCCCAAGGTCGCGGCCGCTCTTACGTCCGTTGCCGGAAATGTTATCTTTGGAATAATTATTCATCCCACGTGGTAATACTGCCAACATTCTAGAAAAATTTCGGCATTGTATGGGGATTGCAACGCCAATGAATACCTATAATAATCACGTATAATGTCCACTGTTGTTTAGGTAATGTACGAGTATGTAGGCTTCATATTGAGGTACGGTATTTTTTCTATTTTTTATCATTAATATAGGGTAGGTATGTTATATAAAACAATTTGTTAAGCACATTAAATTACACGATTATCTATCTATATATATAATACGCCAGTGAAGCCGCTTCTCCTCCTAAACTAAGAGTCGCACAGTCAAGTGTGGCACACCGTTGGAAAGGTCGTGGTCTCAAGTGGTGCGATAAGATTAGAAATTTGACAAAAAGTAAAAAAAAATAAAAAATTATTACTTGCGCAGTTTGCGCTAAGGGTTGCTAGTTTAATATATTTTGAGAAACATCTATATAAAATTTTATTTTGTAATAATTTTATCTCCAACCATATTCGTAACTCAGAAGGATTATTAAATTTTATTTTGTAATAATATTTAAATAAAGATTGGTAGCGACACTAAGCATTTCTAGGTGTAATCAGTGATTACACCTACAAATATTAGTGTCGTATTAGTGTGTGTCGTACCTAGGTAGTGATTACGTGAGTTCGTAAACGTCAGTGATTCTAATTGGACGCAATAAATGGCGCTGTAGTATACTTGTATCAAATTGGTTAAATGAATTCGTTATTGCTGCAAAGGCAACTACAACAAGGTTTTATATAATAATAGTAATAAGTAATAAAGTATGATTAAAACATGATAATATTAAAGTTATTTTAGAAATACATACCTAGTTAAAATTTTTGCAACGAGGAACCAACCCAAACATAAGTAATTTTTCGTAAAGGAACCATCAGGGGTCTGGTCATAAACAGGTGCTAAAAAAATTATTTACTTACTATTCCTATTGGTGGAGCCAATATAGGTCTTCGATGGTTATAAGTTATTTATCTCATATAACCAACCAATTTTTTTCTTCACCCCTTTAACACAAAAGCCAAATTATCACGAAAGTGACTTGTTGTGGGTTGGTTCTAGTTTGCAAAAATAGTTATAGTTTGCGTCAAAGTCCTATTTAAATAAAGACTGGTAGTGACATCTAAGCATTTTTAGGTTTAATCACTACCTACGAGTTTTGCAGCTCCATACGCTCGTAAACGTCAGGATTCTAGTTGGACGCAATAGATGGCGCTGTAATATGTGCTATTTAAATAAATACCGGTAGTGACATCTATGCATTTTTAGGTGTAATCACTACCTACGAGTTTTGGAGCTCCGTACGCTCGTAAACATAAGTGATAAACGTTAGTGATTCTAGTTGAACACAATAGATGGCGCTGTAATATGTCCTATCTAAATAAAGACTGGTAGTGACATTATGCATTTTTAAATGTGGTGTAATCACTACCTACGAGGTTTGGAGCTCCGTACGATCGTAAACGTCATATATTCTAGTTGGACGCAATTAATAATAGATGGCGCTGTAATATACTTGTATCGAATTGGTAGTAATTAATTCGTTATTGCTGCAAAGGCAACTACAACAAGGTATTAAAATTTCGTAGTGTAAGAGAAATCTTGTTAGAAATACAAAATGGAAGAAAGATAATAGAAAAAAGCTTTGCAAACTTTGGAGGCTTATGATCATGGGATTCTAGTTGGACGCAATAGATGGCGCTGTAGTATACTTACAAGAAATTTGCACCTTACTAATTAATTTGTTATTGCTGCAAAGGCAACTATAACAAACTAAAGTACCTACTTATAACTCATAAGAGAAATCTTGTTAGAAATACAAAACATAAGAATGTAGAAATTCAAAAAACTACTATTTTTCTATCTACAAACTTTGGAGGTTATTATTTAGGCGTTTAGCAATGTCTCTATAAAGGCGGCGAGCACTCGGACCCCATGACCCCAGTGTCTCAACCCCAAACGGCTCAAATATGTAATCACCTGCTAGGTTAGCATATTTACGCCGTTTAAGGCCTTCAGCCGATGCAGCAGCAGCGCCGGCACATCCGGATGTGCTTGGAAGGTGTGAAGGTGCTAAGGTGTCAACGCATGTAGCGTCCCACACCAAAGGCCTTCCCATCTTCCACGGTAGCAACGTAAGTAACTAATACATTCGTTATTGCTGCCAAGGCAAGTACTAAAAATTATAACACATTAATTCCCAAGATAAATTCGCTAGAAACTCAGATCAGAAGTAATTAGTAATAGAAACACAATAATTTAAGACGGCGACTTCATAAAAGAAGAGGTTGTATACTTTGTACATAAGTAGGTATATTTGTATATTTTTTTATTTCTACGCGCGTTATCGTTATACCAAGGGTGTACTACGAGACGTCGAAGTTCGATTCGCCGCGCCGCGAGACGCTATGTCGCCAAACCAAAAGGGATAAAAATATTGTATAGTACCTACTTACTTTTTCTTTATTATACTTATGATTTCATAACGTTAGATAAAAATCTGCAGAGTAAGTAGGTATACTATTTTTATCAACCATTTTAACAATAGAATATTGAGTCCTCCCCTACCTCCATTGCCGGGCGCTCTCGAGGTACGCATTCGGAAATATTCCCTGTGGCGCCGGCGGACTTTGGCCACCTACGTAGCCTCTGTCACGTTTCGGTCAGGTTTTATCCCGCGTCTGTGAGTAAAGGGTATACACGGTTTAAAACGGCTGTTTAAAATAGAAGATTATACTCGTGTAGACAGCTGTTTTAAACCAAATGACGTCATTCCTGTACGACGACTATGGAACACTGTTGGTTTTAATTTAAGCCGTGTGAAAGCATAGATATCGGTTTTAAACAGCTGTTTTAAACCGTGTATTACCCTTGTGTATTTAACGCCGCGATGGTGGTAGTTTCCCCACTTTGGTTGCTCAAGTCACACCTTCCATGTCTCCATGAGATCCTGGAAGAGTTGGGACCGCTGAGCCTTGATTTCTCGAGAGGCAGGTCTGTTGTCTCGCTCCAGCGCCTCCATGCGCCATTGCAGCAATGACATAGGGAATCAAACTTCGGAAATGTTGTCCGAAGTTCCATCGGCTATCGAGTACGAGCTAACGCTTCCTACAGTAATCCGCGTGGACCACGCCCAGGTTCATGAAAACACAGAGCCTGGGACTTGTGCAGGGCCACCTCTAGTCCCAGCTGCCGTATCGACCCACGACTGGAGGAACACCCGTTGTGACCTTGAGGCAGCTTCCTGGTGCGTCGTCGAGTCGTCGGGGGGCGACGCACGTCGATTCTTCAGGCAACGCATCCTGCAGCACCCAGTCGTATGCGATGTTCCACAGAAGCGGCCCTAGGACTGACTCCTGCGGAACCCCGCGTCTGAACCTGAGTACCGTCGCACCTAGCTCACCCTCCCTGACTTCGGGTACATCGTCTTCGCTGGTGCTATCCGCGTGGGGCGTCTGAGACGGAGCCATGGAGGGAGGTGCTCCTCCAAGCTCGAACAGAGAGCCCAAGAACCTTTCCAGCTACACCGGCTGGAGACTCTGGGTCAATGAAGGCGCCCTCGGTCGGAGTTAACCTCTGACTGTTAGGTATGGGCGCCCCCATGGGTTCCGCATCAGGGTCTCCAGGAGCTCCTAGCAGGTCGCAGTCTTGGCCCGCTTTATTGTCTCCTGGAGGGCACCCTTAGCCTCTCTGTAGGGCTGGTAAAGCTCCTCCCCCGGGCTGCCGCGTCGTCCGGGCGGCGATGCCTAAGGTGAAACCTGGTGTACTGGCGACAGACGCATGCTGCACGCAGCTGTGCAATCTCCGGCGACCACCAGTACACCTTGTTCTTTGCCGCTCCGGGCGTAACCCTAGGCATCGCCGCATCGCAGATTTGCGACATGGCTCCCCTGAACCACTCCGCCTCGGCATCCACGTCGGCAGGCCTGTCTGAATCCAAGCCCTTGATGCCTAGGGTTTTGATTGGCGACCGTCTGTTGACAACTCGTGTTTGACATAAACACCTGGTTTTGGAACGAAGTTCCTTATCGCGCGTTGCGAAAGTTTTTTTAGCGGTCCCGACAGAAGTTTTCGTACAAAAAAAAAGAAAAAAAGAACCAAATTGTGAATCTAACCATTCTCGAATCCCCTTGAACACACACAAAAAATTTCATCAACATCGGTCCAGCCGTTTAGGAGGAGTTCAATTACAACGTCTGTCGGGTCCGCTAGTATATATATATATATATATATATATATATATATATATATATATATATATATATATAACTACCACGAATATTTTATGACTACCAGAAAAAATTCAGGGATGTGATAGGTATTCGATACTAAACCCATCCATGCTATAAAAAAAGAATAAAGTAGTTATGTCATTTTTGTCCCTAAAACCACCGAATATTTGTTCACTACGTAAAATAATTTACTATAGATTTTCTTTCTTTCATTAGGCGCGTGGCGGCCGCCGCGTGCACCCCGCCTCCCCACGTACCGCAACCGCACCGTGTTCACGCGCCCTTTGCATGCCAACCAAATTATTTCAATCATACATTCAGTTCCGGTTATGACATTGACATCTTGATGCGCGCACGCTTCCTCCCTCCCTTTCGATCAATCCCAACTAATTCTATCGAGATGGCGTACCAATTTACCAAACGCGAATACGCATTACTCATTACGCAGCCAAATTACTCCACAATGTTAAGTGTCTACCAACGTCTGTTAGTTTACAGTGATGAATGTTGTTTTACAAGAATAGGGGTTTTCAACCAACATAACGAACATTGGTGGTCAATCAGGAATCCCAAGTTGGCGCGACAACATTCATTTCAACATAGATTTAGTGTGAACGTTTGGGACGGAGTCCTAAAGGATGGTAAGAGACTACCTCAATACGCAATTTGAAGGCAGGTGTATTGGACGGGGTGCGTGGCCCCCTCGGTCCCCGGATCTGACGCCAATGGACTTTTTCATGTGGAGTGAAGTGAAACGTAGAATGTATGTCAGTGAACCCAACACCCGTGAGGACCTCTGACAAAGGATAATTGACGCCTTCGATGAAATCCGGCAACAAAGAGACATTCTCCTCAGTTTGAAATCGAACTTATTAAAATGGGCTCGCTTATGCATCCAAAATGACGGATTTCATTTCGAGCAACAACTAAAGTAGGTACTTGTAGTGGTAACTCTTTCACGTATTAAATACATAAATTAATCATTAAGCCAATTTACTATTCCAAGTTCTTTAGTACCTGCCAGCTGATTAGGTACCTATTTAAATTTAAAATTTCTTAATGAAACAGTACCTAGGTACCTACCTATCATGTTTTATCTGCTAGATAGGTAGGTAATTTGACGTCTTTACCTAGGTACTTAACCATTTAATACCGTACTATAGTAATTGCGGATATGGGGGGATATGGAATCATAAAATACATTTTAGTAATTAGGTATAGGTGTGTAGTGGAATCACAAGTTACAACAATACATTTAATTATAAATTACATACATATAAATACCTAATGATAGTTACCTATGTATAAATAAATCTAAAACTGAAAATACCTAAACATAAATAAAATTATATTGTCAACAAACAGATTTGCCTTGTACATCTTTTGTTATTAGAGATCGACGAAACCGGCCGGAACACCGGCGCGCGCGGCGGCGCACCGGTATTGTCCGGTATTCATTCCGTAACCCAACTCCACGCGGAGCGCACGTCGCTCGGTCTTAGCATTCTTGTTCGAACAGCTGACGCGCCCCGCTATAGATGTCGTACAATATTAAGCGCTTATTATAGTTCGCCTAAAATCTTAGTGTTAACGCTTTCGCTTAACTTTACGCTGTATATTCCTTCGCCTTCTATCAATAAAGGTTGTAGTCAGGAAGTGCCGCGTATTACTTACTTACTACAAGTACCCCGCTTCCCATAACTACTTCAGGTGCTTTGATTTCATTGCGAAATTACGATAAAAATCGGCTCGGCATGTTGAAGTTACATTGTAGATGATAGGTACCTATTTACTATCAAAAATCGTGCGTAAAATAAAATGGTGGTATCCATGCGTGACGCACGTATTTTGAGTTTTTAAAAACGTTAATAACTTTATTTTTTTGTATGGTTGGGTATTTGTATTATTCCATATATATATTGAAATACATTCGTTCCAGATGAGCCCCTGAATTTTTTCTGGTAGTCATAAAATATTCGTGTATATATATATATATATGTATATTTTTTTATTTTTTTTTATTAATCGAAAGGAACTTCGTTATATCCGGGTGTCCCTTGACACCTCTCAAGTTTTTTTGTCTATAATATGACCTCCTATGAAAGTACATAGGTACCGACATTAAATTATAAAACTTTCTTCGAAGCTTCCACTTCAAAGTTTTTAACGGGATTTCTTTTACAAATAAATTACTTTTCAATTTAAACATACGATTAGCAGGTTGAACGTGCTAAAACAAACTTCCTCCTTGTAATATCTATCTATACAAATATGTTTGCATGTTTTCAGGGGAAAAACCATACAAATGCTCTTGGGAAGGTTGTGAATGGCGGTTCGCCCGCTCGGACGAGCTGACGCGGCACTACCGCAAGCACACGGGCGCCAAGCCGTTCCGCTGCCGCTACTGCGAGCGCTGCTTCTCGCGGTCCGACCACCTGGCGCTGCACGCGAAGCGGCACACGTAGCACACGGCCCCCCAGGCCCCCGGGCCTCGCGTGTCTATGTCCGCGCCAGCCAACAAGAGTCGGGCGCGCAAGTAGACGGCCGCCTCTCAACCGATTCGTTTAGGTTGTGTTGTAAGGAATTGAACACTTGTGATGAGTCAACTCAACCGGGAGCGTCAAGCCAAAGAATGTCGCTACTTTGTAGCCGAGTCAACACTCATTACACCCAATGCTTTAAAGTTATTATTTTGTTTAAGTTAATTAAGTAATAATGGTGTTTTTTATTCGGAAATCTCTTTGATGTTTCGGCAATTTATTACGGTTCTTTGTTGCATGGAGTTATATATATTAGCCGTTATGATTGTATTAAAGCTAGTTGCGCTGTCGCTAAGCGATAGCGGTCTGTTGTGCCATCGTGTGGGGAGATCCCATTTGCATTTTATTCGCGGTCATATTATTTATTGGGACGTTCGGCTTAATATGATCCCACCGACGCCGAGCATAATCTTTAATTATTTAGGATTAGTGCGTAACGCGTACCTGATTTGTTGTGATCCGAAACAGCTGACGATTGAGTTCGAAGATCTGAAACAAAATGAAAATGAGTTTACTATTCTATCAATGGACACAATCTTATAAGTATGTAAACTCCGCCAACTGTTACTCACCACGACACAGATTCGTATGTTTATTTTGTATATTGTTTATAGTTTATATATGTAATCGTAAGCTTCCTCTTTTACTTTTCATTCCGATAAATATTATGCAGTTAACTGGTCTTTATTATAATATTAGTGATAAGCTTTAATGTTGTCTGCACATTATGTCATGCCATTACACACATAGCAGCCAAATCGATGTTTATTCTACTATAGAAAGGGGTCACTATAAGTATGATACATTTACTAATTCATTGTAACCAAGATAAAGATAGTTTTACGAAGAATCAGAGGCAAGAGAGGTCATTTCAGATTCTAAGAACCTCTTTCTAATTAATGGAGACACAGTAAAATATTTAGGGTCCTCCGGCCTACAGGGAGGGCAATATCTATAGTTAGTACTTTATGTATCAGAATAAAATTGTTATTAATATAAAGATGCTAAGTGTGTAAAGGGCCTATAGTTGAATCTGGCGACACGTTTCGGTGAGCGATGCCTTCGTATACTCGCTCTTGATCTCAGTTAATAACAAGGCAATATTAATAGTACTGCATTACAAGTTGTGTCGCCTACCGAAAAATAGTCGCGTTATGGTTGTGTCAACATTACTTGGTCGGTTTATATAATTAGCTACAATCGCATGGCGTAGGTAACGCATTGTGTTGTAAAGATTTTCGTATTAGGTACAGTCAGCAGCTATTACTTAGGCACATAGCAGCCCTATGATATCGCACAAATATTTTGGTCATATAACACATTATTTTAAAGTATCCTGCAAAATCAGGTTATCGAAAAAGTATTTCGAGCGCTATGGTAAAGTATTGACGTAAACATGACCAAGGTTTCAATAATATCGTGACTTCTAAAAATCCCGTGACAGGATCGAATTGTGTCGTAAATGTACAATATAAATATATATTGTTAAAGTCATCTTGTTAGGTGTTTATAGATGTGACTAAATTACCTAACCCACTGACTAACTTTTCTAAAATCATTGATAGCTTATTTTAACCGACTTAAAAAAAGAGGTTTCTCAATTCGACCTTTTATACTTTTTTATGATTGTTCGCGGATAACTTCATCGTTTATGAACCGATTTTAATAGTTTATTTTTTGTTGCAAAGAAGATATTTCAAAGGTGGTCCCATTATAAAGAAACCAGGATCTGATGGTCGGATCACGGATAAACCGAGGGGAACCTTCAAAAATTGTAAGGGCGACTAGTGCGTTTATTTTTTTATTGCCTATTATAAAGGACTACCATTTAATAAAGGTTTGGAGTCGATCTGATGAGGGAGCCGAAAGTCAGTCGAGGGAACTCATCAACGACTTACAGCAGTTGCGTTGTGTTTGGGTTTGATTAATTTGTATTGAAGAGAACTTTACATATCCCAACTTTTTAGTTTACGGTTGAAGTTAGTATTTTTTTAGATTTCCCACGAGCGCCTCAGGTGTTAGCCGCGAAGAACTAACGTGAAATGTATAGATCAAAATGCAAGTGACAAAATATCAAATCACGGACATTGTTACTATTATACAAGCTACAGCTCAATCATTTTAGAACTGAATCTAGTACTTTAACTAGACTATAAGTAAAAACAACGACTGTAAACGACGATCTTTATACCTCCCGGGGGCCAATCCGTTAGTCTTCCCCTTAGCAACTCATAATTATTTTATATACAGACTTAGTGGGACTTTAATATAAAATGCACCTTTTATATAACGAGAAATTTCCTAGTTTGAATTACTGGAGTGCATTTATTGCTTGCACAACTGAATTAATTACTAAGATACATTAGATTTTGTAACTTACTTTGGAGAGAGAGACTACCTACATAGTAATCTTGTAAGGACTTTTTAGAGTACTCGTATTATGATTATAGACTTTTTTGTAAGATATATACATTTATTCTGTACAATTTAAGTATCTACCACAATATTTACTAAGATGAGAAGATTTTTTTCTAGGCATCACCTACTTTTTCTATAAGGTTAAGGTCCCGTTTTTATCAAAGTCCCTGCTAATTATAATAATTATGGGTACCCTTAAAGATTTAAAATAATATTTTCGCACACGCTCGACATCCAGACTGAACGTTTGTTTACTGTCCCTGTTTGAAGCAAACACTGAGCTTTATAAGCTGGAAACAGTAAATGTATTATAGAATTGAATTAACTAAAGTTACAAGGTGTTACTTCACATTCCTTTGTCTGTACCTACTATTTACTTATGAGTAGAAAAATCACTCTTTAGTGGTTAAAGGTACGTAGGTACGCCATTATTTTAAGTACATTCTGATGTACTTAAAATAATGGCGTACCTACGTACCTTTAACCACATATCATATATCATATCAGAGCGGTATAAAAACATAAAACAATTTTATTCTTTATCTTATTCGTTTCAGCAGGCCTAGGACAGCCAGTGTCGTCTTCAGTCGATCGCCATATTCAACCAATCACATCGCAGTAAATTTCAAATGGTATCACATGACCGAATTTTTTTGTAATGCCATTGGTTAATATGTTGATCGGTTAAAGTCAACGTTGGGAACGAACGTCGATAGAAAGGATAGCTGTCAGTGCGTGTTGTCTCATACCTAATGTTATTTTATTGTAAGTTTAAATCAATCTGTATTAGTTTTTGTCGAACTATGGATGTACCTAAGAAAACTATTTTTTTTATAGTTAGGTGAACACATTGCTTTAGTAAAAAGTATTTAGGTATTAAGCAATGTTTTTAATAGTTTAAAAAAAAATTATAATATACATAAGAATATGGTTTACCGCCTTGAACCGCATTGAACATTTAAAAGTTTATTTCTATTGTATATTATTAAATCTCAGCTTGTTAAATATATTTTTTTATTTTATAGTATGTTAGAAATATTGGATGTTCAATTGTAGCATTGACACGATGTTTCCGCAAATTCGTTAATTTTAATTAGGTAAGTGTGGCGATTCTATACCAATGAGCAGTAAAACATGATTGGATTTGTAAGAACTGTGTAATTATCAAATTTTCCATACATCGTGGAGTGTATACGGCAATTTTACCAACTTTAGGCCTTGAAAGTTCTTCAAAGGGGACAAAACAGGCTCTGATCGGTGTTGTTATGGCCTGTATACATCTCGTAGCTTTGCAAAATTTAGAATCCACATTTAAATGTTAGGATAAATACGTAAAATCGATGACTAGGTCCACGAATTTATGTTAGAACGACGACATTCGAACAAAACAAACTTTCCTTCTCTATAATGCCAGAAATAAAGTTCAAATGTATTGAACCGTAAAACCATAGGATAAGAAAAAATATATTAATGTGATTCATAAGTTTATTATACCTATTGATAAAATTATACTTAAGTATAAATGTTTCATAGAATAAATTTAACTGCTTTGTGATTGAATTTGTATGTATTAGGCATATGCAGGATGGCTGGTAACTGCATAGTTAGATGTTTAGATAAGTGTAATTAATAAATGAACGTACTAAGGGCTGTATGTAGGTAGATAGGTAATCTACTAGACATGTTACTGTTATCGATGTTGGCGCGATACCAGTTCAATGTAAACCTGAATACCGTGAAATAGAAAGAGTATATCCTACAATCTCAGTTCCAATGTCTTATAAATGTACACATTATTGCATAGTTGTTTCCCTTCCAAAACCATTTTAACAATTATAATAAATATATATATATAAAAATAAACAATTTAGATGTGTATAAAAAAAACTATGTAGAAACTTCCAATGTCAAATCCGAAAACAATATTTTACACTAATCGTCAAAATTAGAATTTGTAACATAAAAATACGTTTATAAGAATAAATAAATAAATGAAATATACATTTAGTAAATTTATGTCATTTAAAATATGCGGCTGTGTTAGGAAGGAATCAACTCAAAATAATTTTTTGACGCCACTGGATTGGGAGGTGACTCTGATGGACAATAACTACTATGTTAAATTAATGTTTGCAATACTTAAATAAAATACTGCCATAATTATTTAATTTTTACTCTGTGTACAATATTTTTACACGGTACGATTGTTATCAAAAAGATTTTGTTTATATTCAAACCAGAATAGGTGTTTGATCTAAATCAGTTACGTATTTATTGTCGCTTTTTGCAATATCATTACGTATTGCATCTATATTTACAATAGTATTTTTAAATATTATGAGAATGGTTGCTTTACATTCAATTCCTGTGTTCTAAACACGACATAATTAAATTACATAGAAATGACATAATTGAATTTCTTAGTTACATATTCCCAATAACTATCTACTAATTTGCATTTATCAAGTATGTATGTATTTTAACTTTCATAATATTTTAGTTGCACCCAAAAATCATTTTGATTTTGATTAAAATACAAGCTATAAATTCTTTTCTCTACGTGGTTTGTGAGATATGTGATAAAAAAATAGTGACTTTGCTTTATACTATCGAGATAAATAAGTTGAAATTTATAAGTCGCTACATTCCAAACGCCTCCCGATTCGGTTGGATATTTTAAATATTATAATGTTTAAGGACTTTTCTTACTTATAATCGACTGATTAGACGATTATGTTCTATGCCCACAAAATAATGACTTTTTATACGAGTAATATGTACTATGATATTTCTGACATTTTTCTACACGTCATCTGATACCTACTTACTATTTTTTTAATAGGCATTTATAAGTAAAATATTTTATAATACAAGATGGTAAGATGTTACCGTTCTAGTTCGTTTGGACAACTTATCTTCATGCCAATGACCATTATAGTCAACAGTCGGTTATAAGCTATTTTTACTGAATGGCTTGTGACCTATTAGAACCATGATGTTCATATGACGTTACGCATCATTGTTCTAATACTACGTTAGATTAATGGCTAGACCTTTTTATATATCACTGTGACTATCACTTTTTGACTATCCAGAGGGGAATGTTGGAGGGAAAGCCCTCATTTTGTTTAGAAGGAGATATCTCCAGAATGTTTTGATAAATGTCTATCTAGGTATATAAAAATGTACATCAGAATTCTATTATAATATATTTACCTAAAGCTTGTTTAAGATGCGCCCTCCGTATTTACGCACACAAGTAAATTAGAATTACGAACGCAAACTAGATAAAGAAACTTGTAACTGGTTATATAGGTAATTTATTTGCCGCAGAGCATGTCGAACAAAAACATTTTCAAAGTTAGACAAATAAATATTATTAGATGACCTATTTGAAGACTTACTTTGATTTTGATGGTTACCTATACTTATTTCAAGAATCATAAATTATTAAATTAGATACGATATTGAAATACCTATGTTGCTGAAAAACTATACCTATTTTGATAGGGGCAAATTAGTAATAAGTTTTGTGTACGTTTAGTTTCAGATTTGTTTGCCAACTGGTTTAAGAAAAAGCATACTAGTTTTATTTTTCGGAATTCCCGAGAATGTGGATGATTTTTTTATTCAATAATCTATGAACATGCTAAATAGAACGTTGTCGGTTTTATGTTGGAATGAGATTCTGATTAGTGCACAGAAAACTTGATTGTACGTCGTTAAAGAAAACTATAAATGCACTATATTTTAGTGTAAACAAGCTCCACCTATTAGCTTATAAATTGATTAGCTTTAATACAATAGGTACCTAACTACTTACAATTATTTCTATATTGTAATCCCACTACTCGGGATATATCAATAGGTGTAGTACCTAAATAGTTACGCCTAGCTGCTGTTAGAAAAATTGTATGTTTTCTTAAATTAGGTATCTACCGTCAAAAGATGTGAGAACCTTTTGGCTAAGGCTTATGTTAGTTATAAAATATTGATGTATAGAATTTTTATTGTATTTTGATTCTCTAAGAATTTCTATCTCTCTCTGACTGTGTTAAGTAATTAAATTGCATTTTGTAAATTATAGATAAGTGTTTATAAAAAAATCTAAATTAAAATTGTGAATTAATTTAATAAATGATTATTGTATGTTAGCAATCTGGATAGTCAAGAACTGATATTTGTAAAATGATAGTCATATTTAGATATTAGAAAGGTTTAGTTGTAACATGTTGTAGTTTAACCCGGCGTTCACGAGTATATCCGATGAGCCGTACGTTGTATATGAAACTTATATATAGGTACTAATCGTATATATTTACAAGAATAAAATATAAATAATAATAGTAATAGCTATTATTATTGGTATTTTCTCTTATTTTTTTCTTTTTTGATGTGTGTATGTTGTTCTGAAGCAGGGACGTACGTTATGTAGCATACATGTTTTATATTATTAAATTTTTCTTATCTGTGGATGTTGGAAGTTTTACTATGGTTCTTTCTACCTGTAGGTACTTTTCAATCTAAGTGCAATTCACTGCAGGAACTGTACCGCAAAGTGTCAGTCACGTGAAATTCATTGGTAGGTACGCACTAGAGCATTTTCTTACACAGCTATGGCGCTGTCTTCACGAGCGAGAGAATCGCGACGAGTCTGTACTTTTATCGCCGCGATAACATCGCCGATTGGAGACGCGTTCATAGAGAATGTATAGAAATACGTGGCACGACGACAATATCGCCGCGATTCTCTCGCTCGTGGAGACAGCGCCTATGATGTGTTCTAGATAACTGATTAAATTTAAATTAGACCCTGATATAAAACTAACTGCCTAACTAACTGGCGCAGGGTCCTGGGTTCGATTCTCGGGTCGAATTAAATATTGTGTGATCCGCAAATATTTGGAGTTTGGGTTATTTCTATGTATATTGAGTATGTATTTAGAAATATATAAGTAAATATGTTTATTTATCAAAGTATATGTTAAGAAAATGAAAACTCACACAAAACCCTATACCTTTCCGTCTTGTTAGCGTGGTAAGTATATGTAGGCTGGATTCCCCCTCTTTGGGGGAGGCCTATGCCCAGCAGAGGGCGTCAAATTGGCGGAGATGATGCCAAACAAACCAAAATGCTCATCACATCACACAAAGCTTTGTACTGGGTTTATAACCACTTGACCAAAAAGGTGTATGCTGTGCGGGGACACTCGAAAACATGCGAGCCGGCGACATATCATGCGTGCTGTTACGGATCCCTAATGTTGGGATAATCGCATACGCAGGCTGATCCCGTGGTGCAGAGCAAGAGGGCTGCATCAGCATTTTACGCCTGCCCTCGCGTTACGTGAGAGCTCGCGTCCATTCCCCAGTTGTTCCCAATCCTCCGTCGCGTAAGGTCTTACCTACTAAATCGTTACTACATCTACCTAGTTTTACCAGTTCTAATAAAAGTTAGTTATAAGTTTTGTGAATATACATTTTGCGCAAATCAAATAGTTTTTTTTAAAAAGAGATTTTCGAGGTGCAGTGTAACATTGGTGGCAGCGTAAAGGGATTTTAACAAAATCCGGGACACCTCCTATTCAAAGTGCACAAAAATCACAAAATCGCCGCGTCGCGTAGTGCCATAGCAGCTACGACTCCAGTTCTCCAGATCCAGCTCTTCAGTTCCAGTCCTTCAGTTCCAGTTCTTCAGTTCCAGCTCTCCAGTTCCAGTAATCCAGGTTACCATGAACGTGATCTGTATCCTGTAAGTGAACATATACATATTAAGTGCAGTGAAATTATCATAAACCAAGTGGTTACATTGTGTGTACAAGTTTTATCACGAAACCAGCGAGACATAACATCCGAACTAAATACAAAGAACCGTTCTTATCAGCCGTCGCCGAGCGCCGCTTCTGAGAAATATAACCAAACTCAACCAAGTATTGAACTTTACTACTTATTACTACATCTTGTTACGTGTCTAATTTTATATTTTAATTTTAATTTCTATTTCTGTGCTATATTTTGGTACGTAAAAATGGGCAAAGACGAAGGCACCGTGCCCACCACCACGTTGGTAGACCTAACTAGCCTATTTAAGTTTATAAAACCATACAACGGGGATAGGCAGACGCTGAATTCCTTTATTTCAAACTGCAACAATTCATACGACCTAGCAAACGGCGATCAAAAACCCATCTTATTTCAATATATACTTACTCAATTACAGGGCAAGGCAGAAGTAGCTTGCTCTATAAAAGATTTCAGTAGTTGGGAACAACTAAAAACATTTTTAAAAACCCAATTCTCGGACGCTAAACACTATTCCCATTTATTAGCCGAATTACAAGATAGTAGACAGGGACCTAGCGAGTCGGTTACACAATTCGGTCTCCGAATTGAGGAATTTCTATCTCAACTATTAACGGAAATAGTTTTAACAAAACTAAAAGAGGCTCCAGGCCGAACAGCGGCCATGGAAGACCTGGCTCTCCACAACTTCATCATGGGACTTAATCCTCGCATTTCAAATATAGTTAGGTGTAAATCGCCCAAGAACCTCAATGAGGCAATAAACTTCGCTGTGGCTGAAGAGAAAATCCAGAAGATAATATATAAAAAGAGTTCAATTCCTACTAGTTCCGCGCCCAATCCACAGCGGCGCCCTTTTAGCAATTATTTTAAGCCCGCTAACATTAACAATGTGAACACCGGAGAACAAGCCGTTAAAATCTGCAGATATTGCAAAAACCTGGGTCACGTCATAGAAGAGTGTAGGAAACGGGAATATAACAACCGTGCTAGAAACAAACCCCAAAATCAAAACGCCCAACATTATCGCCAACAGCCCCGAGTACATTTCGTAAATGACTCGGACCAACCTCTTCCAAATACATTGGACAATAATTTAAACGAGCAATGAGGTCGCGGTGGTGTCTCGTAAGACCTCATTATAATATAACTCATTCCAACAACAACGACACCAACACTATCCACTGTATCTGCTAAACCCACTGAATCTACTAAATCCACTGCATCCACTGTATCTGCTAAACCCACTGTATCTACTAAATCCACTGTATCCACTGTATCTGCTAAACCCACTGTATCTACTAATTCCACTGTATCCACTGTATCTGCTAAACCCACTGTATCTACTAAATCCACTGTACCTACTAAATCCACTGTATCCACTGTATCTGCTAAACCCATTGTATCTGCTAAATCCACTGTGTCCACTGTATCTGCCAAATCCTATGCATCTGCTAAATCCACTGTATCTACTAAATCCACTGTATCCACTGTTTCTGCTAGATCCACTGTATCTGCCAAACCCACTCTATCCACTGTATCTTCTAGACCCACTGTATCTGCTAAATCCTATGCATCTGCTGTATCTTCTAGATCCACTGTATCTGCTAAATCCTCTGTGTCCACTGTACCTGCTAGATCCTCTGTATCCACTGTACCTGCTAACCCCCCTGTATCTACTAAATCCACTGTGTCCACTGTACCTGCTAGATCCTCCGTATTCACTGTATCTGCTAATCCCCCTGTATCTACTAAATACACTGCGTCCACTGTACCTGTTAGATCCTCTGTACCCACTGTATCTGCTAATCCTCCTGCATCTACTAAATATTCTGCGTTCACTGTACCTGCTAGATCCACCGTACCTGCTAGATCCACTGTACCTGCTAGATCCACTGTACCTGCAAGATCCACTGTACCTGCTAAATCCACTGTACCTACGAATTCTACTGTGCCTGCTATGTCCACTGTATCTCCTAAAACTACCATACCACACTATATTCCTACCTTTGCTAAATCCTGCGTATCCATTCAAAATTCCCCAGTACCTTCTAATCCCTCTAATTCTATTGCATCTTTCAAATCCACTGTACCAGATTACCATTCTACATATACTAGATCCGTGATATCCACACATACTCCAATACTTACTAAATCATCTATGTTCGCGAACCCTCCCATGACTACACTAACAAATTCACCACACGAATCACCAGAAACTTACACAAACCTGAAAATAAAAAATAACAGCCATAAGATATACGAAATCAGCCTGAAGTCTACGAAGATACTTACCGTATATAATCCTCCAAACTCAAGTCAGCGCTCACAAACTTACCTTTCTAATTGACACTGGTTCCTGCGTAAGTCTAATAAAAGAAAAGTCGATAACCAACATGCCGTTTTTAGAAAACGACATCATACACCTCAAGGGAATCAATACTGGTACCGAAACCATACCTACATTAGGGCATTTCCAATTACGATTCTTTGCAAACGATCCTGTTACTATATCCTACCAATTTCACGTAATAAAAGAGATAGACTTGAACTACGATGGTATAATCCGTACCGACCTTCTAAATGACCTGGATGGGGTCATAGATTACAATACCAACTCTCTCCAAACTCGACACTTAGTCACTAAATTAAAATACTGCCAACCCATATATAACATTCTACCTCGCATTGAAACCATAATAGAATGCACAGTAGACAATCCTGAATGCAAAATAGGCCTCGTTCTAGATCAACATAATCTCCGACTCTCTCCTAATAGCCAATTGTATAGTTCAAGTCAAGAATAACAATAGAGTAAATATATCCGTAGTAAATACTTCAGAGAAAATTATGAATATAAACTCCGACATGAACATCAAAATCCAGCCACTCGAAATCCATTCTCTTCAAGCTCACTCTGACTCCGATAGTACTAAACCATCCGCACTCCGCAGAGACGACGTACTTAATATGCTACGTACCGATCACCTCAACGACGAAGAAAGATCCTATCTCCTAGAAATTTGCTCACAGTATTCTGACATATTCCACTTACCATCTGACAAACTATCAACTACAGACTTACTAAAACACGAAATCAAAACTAACGCCTCTCAACCAATTAACGAAAAATCCTACAGATTCCCAGAGATCCACAAACAAGAAGTCGAATCCCAAGTATCAAAAATGCTATCCCAAGATATAATCCAACCTTCAGTCTCACCTTGGTCCTTCCCAATATGGGTCGTCCCCAAGAAAAAAGATTCTTCCGGGCAACAAAAATGGCGAATAGTCATAGACTACAGGAAGTTAAATGATATCACTATAGGTGAAAGCTACCCTATTCCACAAATAAATGAAATACTAGATCAACTTGGACAAAGCAAATATTTTTCAACCCTTGACCTCTGCTCCGGGTTCCACCAAATCACTATTTCTGAAGAAGATGCCTCTAAGACAGCCTTTACCGTTCCCCAAGGCCATTTTCAGTTGAAACGCATGCCTTTTGGAATTAAGAATGCCCCTGCTACGTTCCAGAGGTTAATGAACACCGCACTCGCTGGACTGCAAGGAGTCCACTGTTACGTATATCTAGATGACATTGTTATATACAGCCATGACCTCAATTCCCACTGTGACAAATTGACGAAAATCTTTGACAGACTACGTAGACATAATCTGAAACTTCAACCCGACAAATGTGAGTTCCTTCGTAAAGAAGTCGGGTACCTCGGACACACAATAAGTGAAGAAGGGGTAAGCCTCGGGAACATTCATTGCTATGCAGATGACAGCACACTGCACGGGAGTTACTCGGTTCGTCCGACCGCGGGGCGATCTGAGATTGAGGAGGAGAGACGACGACTCGTGGCTGATCTCGACCGTAACCTCGACAGTATCTCTCAATGGGGTACCGAGAACCTGGTCGAGTTCAATGCCCGCAAAACACAGGCGTGTGCATTTACTGCGAAGAAATCCCCTTTCCTTCCCCTACCCTCTCTTCAGAATGCATTATTACCAATGAAGGACAACCTTGATATCCTTGGCATAGACGTTCGTCGAGAGCTCAATAATAAAAACTACATCGAAAGATGTATAGGGCTAGCTTCGCGGAAACTAGGAATACTGAATAAGGTAAAGAGATTCTTTACACCGGACCAGAGGTGTCTGCTGTACAAGACGCAGATTAGACCCTGCGTCGAATACTGCTCTCACCTCTGGGACGGCTCCGCGAAGTATCTGCTGGACGCTCTCGACGCTATGCAGCGACGGGCTATCCGTATTATTGGTTGTCCGGAGGTAACGGGAAGCCTTGAGCCGCTAGCTCAGCGCCGAACAATAGCTTCCTTGGCCGCATTCTACCGTATTTACCACGGCGAGTGTTCTGAAGAGCTCTTCAATCTGATCCCACCCTCTTCCTTCCGATCCCGAACGACTCGTGCCGGGCAGAGATGCCACCCCCACACAGTGGATAGCATGTTCGCGAGAACCGAACGTTTTAAACGTTCGTTTCTCTGCCGAACGATAGTGGCCTGGAACGCCCTGTCTGTGCACGTGTTTCCTCCCACATATAATCCTGGGTTCTTTAAGCGGAGCGTGAAGAGGCACATCAGTAGGTCGTCAAGTTGAGGGCCACTCTCAATAGTAATGTGTGCTGTGAGAGTGGCCCACAATCGCTAGACGTCGTCACGACTTACCACCAGGCGGGCGGCGTCAATTTGGCGAACCAAATATAAAAAAAAAAAAAAAAAAAAAAAAAAAAAAAAAAAGCCCAAATCCAGACAAAACTAAAGCCGTATCCCAATTTCCAGTTCCAAAATGTCCCAAAGACGTAAAGTCCTTCCTAGGCCTCGTATCCTACTACCGCCGTTTCATCCCAGACTTTTAAAAAATCGCAACAGCAACTTGCTTTCGAAGACTTGAAACTCAAACTCGCATCTGCTCCTATTCTCATATATCCTAACTTCTGTGAACCATTTGTACTAACCTGTGATGCTTCAAACTATGCCATATCCGCTATCCTATCCCAAGGAGACATCGGCAAAGACTGTCCCATTGCTTATGCCTCAAGAACCCTAAACAAAGCCGAAGTTAACTACTCCACAACAGAAAAAGAATGTCTAGCTATTGTATTCGGTACTAAAGTATTCAGACCCTACCTGTATGGTTACAAATTTACTATTGTCACGGATCATAGACCACTAAAGTGGCTTTTTAATTGTAGAGACCCTGGTTCCCGGCTTGTCCGCAGGCGACTTAAACTCGAAGAATTTTACTACAAAATCGAATACAAGAAAGGCGTAATAAATAGCAACGCCGACGCATTATCCAGATTCCCAGTTAATCCAATTCAAAACCCTTACGATAATCCTATTCCATCTACTTCCAAGTCAAGAACACAAACTCCATCTCCGGACTTTAGTCCTATAACCCTTGACAACCTCGATATTCAATTACCTTACGAACCTCTAAACTCTAATGACATACCATCAGTAGATCTCTTAGAAAATAACGACGCCTTATCCGATATCCTAAGTCCTGAAACAAGACCCCTTTCAAATCCGCGAGACTAACACAACTATAACTATAACTGTATACTAACACAAAACGACTACCTGAAGACTCTCCTAACTCTCTAACTCCAGACATCATTCACTCTTCCCCTGGTTCCAACACTGATCCACCTTCAGACGCAAAGTACAGCCAATTCCTGAAAGCTATGTCAAATAAACAATGATAGCATCCTAAAGAGCGATACAAAGAACATTATAATACCTACTTCCATTGATTTAGATAACTCAAATCCATATGTCGAGGAAATATTAGACGAAATGGAAGATTCTCAAACAATACTAAACTTAGAAAGAACTCTTTACACTACTATCTCTTTCAATCACAAAGGAAATATATAAATTATATTTCCTATTTACCAAAGTCTACCATTTCAATGATAGCTCGTACACAGATATATTCAAATGTCTAGTTAACCTCAAAACCCTAATACTTGAAAATCTTACAGATTTTAACAATGGCTTCGCCATCACTGACTTCAAAAATCCTTTCAACAACCATTCATGGACTAAATTGTATAACATATTCTGCTACATCTTTGACGAACATAAGTTCCCTGTTCACATTTACCACAACACAATAATCTATCCTACACCATCCGAAATCATGAAAATACTCCGGGAAAACCATGAAATTCCCATCGCTGAACATTTAGGGTCTACACTTTGTGTCAGAGAAACAAAGCCTTCAGGCAAGTAAACAGATCTCCAATGCAAATTACTACAACTTCTATAAAACCTTTCGAAAAGTTAAGCCTCGATCTCGTCGGCCCACTTCCTGATGCCGGGCAAGTTAATCTTAGATTCATAATCACTCTACAGGATGACTTAACTAAGTTTTCTCTCGCTTATCCAATATCCAACGCCACTGCAGAAGATACATGCGAATGTCTAGTCCACTTCATTTCCATTTTCGGCATCCCTAAATCCATTCTAACTGACCAAGCTACCAATTTCACTGCTGAGCTATTTAAAAAGACTTGCGAATTCCTCAAAATCAAACAAATATGGTCCTCTCCGTATCATCCACAAACCCAAGGGGCTCTTGAACGCAGCCATTCCACTCTCAAAGAGTATCTCAAATCCTACGTAAACGAAAATCATTCCAATTGGCATAAATATGTATACACTGCCATGCTAGCATACAATACATCCGTCCACTGTACTACAAACTTTACACCATACGAACTCCTCTTCGGACAAAAAGCCTACATTCCTGACTCCGTCAACGAGTTACGAACAGACCTCACATACCCAGAATACGTTAAAGCATTGAATCATCGCATGAAACTTTCGAGGCAAAAGGCTTACGAAAATATACAAATCTCAAAAGAAAGATCTAAACACTATTACGATACACATTCACGCCCGATACAGTATAAAGTAGGAGATTACGTTTACCTCAAGAACCATGTACGACTTCGTAAAGCACTTTCACCGGTCTGGAAAGGACCATTTAAAGTAATAAAAATCAATGGCAGAAACTCTCTGACATTACTAATAAACCGACGTCACGTCATTCATCACTACGACGAATTGAAACTAGCACAAAGAGCCGAAATTTAAATATAACAAACTAATACTAGTTAAACTTTATTGCAGCATTACCATGTCCACCGGAATCTTGAGTCAAGAATTCATCGAACCCCTAACGAACAGTTCAGGAATCTACTTCGATCCTCTAGGATCCCTAAATATAGTTAATAGTTACCTTAGCGTAGTTATCCCAGTAGACATATCATACATTAATCCATACTTGACTAACTTACGAGATGTCATTAACAATTCTATATCACTGCGAGAACAGCGACATCTTAGATAACATAGAATGCTTCAATCTTTTTCAACCCCTAGTAACGCGTTATGAAGACATAACCAGAGACACCGATGCTATTCTCTACCTTACCTCACGTAAATCCAAAAGAGCAGCCCTATTGGGTGTAATAGGCACTCTATCTAAAACATTGTTCGGCACAATGGACGAACAAGATGCTATTCGCTACGACCAAGCGATTCGAGAAGTTCAAACTGACCAAAAGAAATTAGCCTCATTAATGGCACAAAACATTCTCATTACTACTTCTACTCTAAAAACCTTTAACGAAACCATTAGCGATATTAAATCAAACGAACACGAACTAAATCTTGCCATTGACACCTTATACGAAGATGTCAGAAATCTGACATATATATCAAATGAGTTGGGTTTGCGATCTCGCGTCTTAGAACTCATTTCTGTAATAGCAAATAGTCTTTTAAGATTATCTTTTAAAATCGAGGACATTGTAAACTCGATTATATTTAGCAAATCCAATGTACTATATCCTACTATCTTAACTCCCAGAGAGCTCTATCAAGAATTATATAATAACTATAAGTTCATCTCAAGTCCTAACCATCTTCCTCTTCTTCTCAATTTAGATAATATGCACAGTATCATTAATGTTTCCTCTGTTTCCTGCTACTTAAATGAAGACAAATTAGTCTTTGTACTCGAAATACCTCTAATAAACCCTACACACTTTCTACTATATCATAACTTACCTTGTCCAACACCTTATGATCCAAAGAATCCTACATCTTTTACAACAATTATACCTTCTTCCAAATACACGGCCATTAGCAAAGATAGATCTATATATTGTAAATTAGAAGACTTGAATGTTTGTAAGTTGATAAAAGGTGATCACAACATCTGTGACACTTCTCTTACCTTTTCTACTCTGGTTTCTCCTTCCTGTGAAACAGAACTTATTAGTAAAATACTTACCTCAATCCCCGATGTGTGCCCTACCAAGTTCTTCACTGGCAATGTAAATATCTGGCAACCACTGCGAAATAACAAGTGGTTATTCGTTATATCAGAAAATGTTAAATTAAGTATAGAATGTAATACTACGATTATAGAAATAAATGTAAGCGGTACTGGAATATTGTACTTACCTCAAGGATGTGTTGCTTATAATAGGGATATTAGATTGTTATCTAAAACTAGTATTAATATAAACTTGAAGCCTCTCGATGTTAAGTTAACTATTATAAGAGATATATGTTGTAATGAAACTAAATTTAAGAATATTGTATCAAAACTATCTCCCGTAAATTTAAAAAATATCCATTTAGACAATACTGTTTTTCAGAGTCCAGAATTGTTGAAAGGACTCAACGACATAATCAATAAGCCCGATATCGCCTTGAACGGCGATAGCTATTTCTATATTATAATTTGTATAATATTAAGTTTAATTATCTCTTATATTCTATTCGAATGTTACAAAAATCCTAGAATTATTAAAAAATGTACACTGCTATGTAGAAAATCCAAAGATCCCGAACGTGCTGAATCCTCTGATGAAGAAATAGAAATTCCCGTGACGATCCCGGTTCCTTCCCTGAGAATCGGCTAGTCCTGTCCTTCTCCTTCCTTCCCTTCCGTAAACCTCGTTACCACCCTTACGGTTTACTCTTAACCGGGGGGCTGTTACGGATCCCTAATGTTGGGATAATCGCATACGCAGGCTGATCCCGTGGTGCAGAGCAAGAGGGCTGCATCATCATTTTACGCCTGCCCTCGCGTTACGTGAGAGCTCGCGTCCATTCCCCAGTTGTTCCCAATCCTCCGTCGCGTAAGGTCTTACCTACTAAATCGTTACTACATCTACCTAGTTTAAGTTTTACCAGTTCTAATAAAAGTTAGTTATAAGTTTTGTGAATATACATTTTGTGCAAATCAAATAGTTTTTTTTTAAAAAGAGATTTTCGAGGTGCAGTGTAACAGTGCGATCGTGCGTGCGAAACTCGTACGTAGGTAAGTATGTTGTGTAATAAGTAGCCAAAAACGCAACAAATAATATAAATAAAAGATAATCACCGCGCAATGAACCTCTAATAGAACCGGGGGCAATAGTCTCACAATTAGCGCTACTTTATACACGGCGGGAACAACGCGATTATAGAATCGCATGGAAATCGCGCGGGTCTTATTTATATGAGTTAGTTAGTAATCGTTCAGACATAACCGCGCGGTTAATCAAGTCGCGCGGTTACCGCAACCCAACCGCCAGAAAATAGAATCGCGCTGCCCACGCGCGTAATAGAAACGCGCATGGAGTCTTTAAATCGCGTTCAGTTGCGTTGCGGATACCGCGCGGTTAGAACGTCAGCTCGTGAGTTCGCCATGGATCGTTTCGACACTGAACTATTTATTGATGTAGTGGAGAAGAGACCTGCAATATGGGATCTTCAGTGTGAAGATTAGGTACTCAAATAAAATTATCATGAACCGAGCTAAATAGTCAATTTTTTTTTTATCGTACTTTCTTAAATTGCGATATAACGTTACGAACTGACCATGTACTAGTCGGTCACTTAATATTGGATGCACCCAATACCGCATTTTTTTTTAAGGAGCAACCTCAGTAAACACACTTCTTCGTCGACCTCCGATTTCAAACTGACGTTATCCCCGCACGAAAATAGCATAATAACCGCCGGTGTCTGAATAGCATCACAATTTTGCGGGTTCAAACCGCGCGATTCGTAAACACGCGGTACCCGCATGTCTGAACTACCGCTTAGGCTTCCATAATAATAAAACCATCCAAGTGCGAGTCGAAATCGCGCACCGAGGGTTCCGTACAAACCTAAAAATATACTTTTCGCAATTTTTCCATCTGTGCTATAAGACTTTGATTCTACCAAGTTTCAAGATTCATTCAAGATTTCACGGTAAGTAATACCCTGTAGGTTTTGATTCCCTTGCGAGTGTCGAAATTTAGAAGAGTTTGCAGCTTAAACGGCTGTATTTTTTGATTGCGTAGAAGCCTTAGAAGTTTGTGAGTATTTGATATGAATTTCAACTTGATACCTCTACGCGTTCATTAGGAAAAGGATAATAAGTATATGATAAAAAAAAATATGTGTAATGACGTACCCAACTAAAAATTATAAGTCAAGATTCCTTTAGGTTTGATTCCCTTGCTGTTACTTATTTCTGAACGCATCCTGTGGTATGTTGACTGATAACTTTTTTGACAATTAACAACATGATCTGACAGAACCCGTAGATGTAGAGATGTGTACAGACGAAAGAAATTCTCCCCAGTCTGCAAGTTGAAACGGAGACTTCGGTCGCTTCGCTCCCTCAGTCAAAAAAAAACCTAAGTATAGTTAAAAAAAATATATTTTAATGAAATTACTAAACTCTCCGTACTGTTGTAAATGGTTTGAATACTGAAATGGGTTTCTAGTGTAGTGATCCTGCAAATGTAACAACATTAAATGTCAACGAGTTTAATTTAAAAAAATTAAATGGCACAGACATTGTATGGAAAGTGACCGTTGTTCTTTTTGTTACATCATTACGATTTTTTTTTCTATAATTTTTTAAATAATTATTTCTTTACTCATGAACGCGTAAATTTAATAAATTCAAATTCATATCAAATACTCAGGTTTATAATTCAATTTTCAAGTGAAAAATCATACTTCAGCGATTGTCCGAGTCTATAGATTGCTCGTATAGCTCGTTTCTGTAATATGAATATAGTCTCAATATCGGCAGCTGAGTCCCCCAGTGGCAGATCCTATGACATAACGCTATGAAAGTAGCTAAAATATATACTAATCGTGCCGGGCGAATAATGTACCTCTGCCTACCGCTCGGAGATATAGGCGTGTTATATATATATATATATATATATATATATATATATATATATATATATATATATGTATATATATATTTTCATTTATTTATTTAATTCTTGTACACACAGTAAAATACAAAACAGTAAATGGATATAAACTAAACATGTATACAAAAGCGCCACTTGTCTCTAAAGAGATCTCTTCCAATGGGTCTAAGAGAGGAGATCATGATTGCAAATGGTGCTTGATTGTGCAGGTTAATAAGCTTACATAAATACACAAATACATGCATATAAACATACATATAAACATACATATAAACATACATATAAACATACATATAAACATACATAACATACATACATAACACATAACACTATTTATATACGCCTTTAAGAAGGTATTATTCAGAATCTCAACTCCCCACGGGAACACATTAAATTAGGATAAGAAGATGCAAATGTTAGCCACTAGGTAATCATTAGCTTTATATTAATAAATTAGTTTTTAAAATTAGTTCAGTAGTTTCACATCCTATTCATTACTAGTAGGATATCTATTTAGGCAGGTACCTACCTATATAAAAATACAAATCTGATCTTTAATTTCGATTCGATTTTATTCGATATTTTTTTGGCAGCTTCTGTTGATTATAGAAATGCTGCAGACTATAGAATACCTAGTTGGTACAAGAAATAGTATACATATAACTTAGCTTACATCCGAGTTCCGTGGATTTTTATCGCAAATGTTTTAAAACAGTCAATGAAAGATAATTGAAAAAATCGATTACGTGTGGATAATACTTTACGGAGGTATCTATCCCAAATAATTAATGAACTTTTTCCTTTCAATATTAACACAGAATTCTAATGAATTCTGTGTTAATATTGAGAGGAAAAGACAAAGACCCTTGCGCATGCTCTACCTGAAACTATTGAATTTAGAAATACGGCCATTTATAAAAAAAGTATCACAGAGCATGCGCAAGGGTTTAATAATTTGGGCAAAATTTGCAGATAAATTATGATTTCAGAGTCTTCTTAACAATCCTGGAACATTCTACAAACAGAAATTAAGATGGTATAATGGTACCTAATTCAGACAAAGAAACTTCCTCATTAGGTAATACCTAGAGGTACATAGTTTAGCTAAAATGTCACGTATAAAATCTTACAGAAAAAACACAGAATGCCAAGAATTTGTCAACCAATATGCATATTTATTTATAAATACATGTATATTTCTTATTACAATAACTTACTACATTTACAACATCAAGGTGCTAGCTACATAAAAATACTTATATAAATCAAAGTGTAGGTAACACAGCTGTAACACAGCTCCGGCCCGGGCACATTTCTGAAAGCATACAATAAAACAAACACATTACAAACATGCACATTTAATAAAAAGGGAATTGACTTACATAATGAACAGGTTCGGCAGACACCTGCACCCTTTGATCAGCACTTTAAATTAGGTATAAGTAGGGATAAACCAAAAGCAGAGGTCTCGACCTGTTGAAAGACAGGAAACTGGCCGGACACGGCTATTACGCATGTGCAATATTTTTTTTTATTGCTCTTCTTCTGATTTATGACTTTATAAACAGTTGGCTTACTAGGCTTTTAGCCAACGACTGGCCAAAATAATCTCTATTGACAGATTTATTCTGTATTCTGAGTTGGTCGTAAAATTTTCAGAGACCTCAATGGATGCATTGAGTACTTAGCATACATCAGGGATACTTTATTCCAGTATACGATTTATTTATGTATTACCTTTAAGCTATTGCTAGTAATTACCTATATTATATTCAGGGTGTCTTGTTAGTTGACCGAGCGAGCGAAGCGTCTCAGTTTCAACTCGAGGACTGGCCGATTTGACGTTGTTTGTCTGTATGTATGTCAGTTCCGGCCTACAGGCCGCATTTTTCAGCCGATTTTCATGAAATTTGGCACAAGTGTACTTTGTTGCAAGGCGCAACTTTTGTCGAAGGGATTTTTGGATTGGGGGGAGAATGGGGGAGAAATTGGAAGAAATGCGGGGAAATTGGGGAAGAAATGCTCATTTCTCATCTCATTGACCAAGGTTTTTTTTTGCATGTTCTAATAATGGGATGTTTTCGTGTTCGCTAGGGTGAGTCGGATATGTTTTAACTGGCAAATTGGATGTGTTGTCAGAGTTCCCTACACGTTCGGTTTGGATGACAATTCATGGTTCACACTATGACGTCTTTCTAAATCCAAAATGGCGGCCGATACAAGATGGCGGACTAATAATATTTAATGTACTCCTACAATATGGGTATCAAATGAAAGGGCTTACTAAGAGTAACTCAAAAAAATAAAGTGACGTCACTCTAAATTGAAACTGATTTTGACACAGATTTCCTTAGCCGAAATTATGTAAGTATACACATTTGGTTTAGGATGACAATCCAATGGTTAACACTGTGACGTCCTTCTTAATCCAAAATGGCGACACATACAAGATGGCGGACTAATTATATTCAATGCACTCCTACAATATGGGTATCAAATGAAAGGGCTTACTAAGAGTAACTCGAAAAATAAAGTGGCGTCACTCTAAATTGAAACTCAATTTGAAACAGATTTCTTTAGCCGATTGAGCTGAAATTATGTATAGACATTCGGTTTGGATGACAATACATGGTTAACACTGACGTCCTTCTAAATCCAAAATGGCAGCACATACAAGATGGCGGACTAATTATGTTCAATGCACTCCTGCAATATGGGTATCAAATGAAAGGGCTTACGGAGAATACGAATGCCAGGTATAAATAAGATGCTATACATAAACTTCCTTTTTAAACTAGCATGTGCAATACCTCCTATGCGAGGAAATCAAGTATTTGAACAACCCTCTAGATTTGTCCCAGCAACACACATATAGCGTATTTTGCTCGTTAATTGAATTGAAAGAAAACATGAGACAACAAGTAAGGAAGCACAACTAGTAAAGATCTCTTGAATGCATTTCGAGTTCGGTGAACTTTAATCAGAACATTTTGCTATTTTAATGAATAAGTATGTTACATAAAGAACAAACTGGTGTGTTTGCGATTGAAAAAGATCTGCGAATTTATCCAACTTACCAACAAGTACACAATCACAACAAATTTACCCATGTAATGAACTTTAACAAAACAAAACTATAACCATTTGTGATGGTACTCCATACTACCATCACAAATATTTTTAGATTTTTCGGGGTAGCCATATAAATTTTAGAGTGGGGGGGCGCTCTGATTTACCAAAAACATGAGCTTTATAGTAGAATATCTCGCAAACGAATAATTAAATCCTTAAACCTCTCAATAGTTTTAAAAGACCTATCTAATGTTACCCCACACTTCGGGGTTCACGCAAGAAAAAAAGGGACCCAACGCTTCCTGAAGGAGACTGTACCTGGGGATTGTGGGGAGCAGGCCGTTACGGGGCTCCCGTATGGACGGCTAGACTGACAGCCAACAACGCTATTACACAGATCGTTGAGGACCTTGGCCGTCAGAACAATAAGAGGGTACCGCATGATCTCCCTAGAGGTTTACTAAGAGTACTTAGTACTTACTAGTAGACCTCTCCATGAGACCTGGAAGTGAGAGCCCTTGTGCCTCCAGCGCTTCCTTGTGTCATTGTTACAATGGCACAAGGAGGTGCTGGACTCGATTTCGAGAAATCAAGGCTCAGAGGTCCAAACTCCGCCAGGATCTCCTACGAGGCATGGTCTCTAGCGGAAGCCAGTGGAACGCGGCCGTTTCCTTCTGCGAGCAGGTTATGCTCGTGAAGGAGGCGGCCAGTAGAGTGAGGGAGCCCTCCCCGCTGAGTTCCGAAGTGTGCGGTGAGGGCGCCGCAGACTAGAATACGCATAGGACCAACGACCTCCATGATCGCGGCCTGAGGACCACGGACTAGCAACCCACCGTTCTTACAGAAGCAGGCTAGAAGGGCTGCGTGCTTTTAAAGAACAAGCTTTTATTTAAATGCCCTAAAAAGACAAAAATAAACTTTAACTTTAAAACTTTAAGTATCAACTTATAACATCATTACACAATTTATGTGTTATAAATAAAAGCTTGTCGCGAGATTTACTTGGTTTAAAAATTGTTATATTTAAAATCAATACATGAATTTGTTTATCTACACAAGAAAGTGTCTCTTAAAGTTTACTTTTTGGCGCCCCTTATGTACAATAGTACAGTCAGCTTCAGAGAAAAGGAACCCCCCTTGATAATGACATGAAAGCATTAAAGTGTTTTGAATCATTGTGCATATGGCATGTTGGTCTAGTGGTTATGACCGCTGCTTTGTGGACACCTCGGACAACCGAGGTTCAAATCCTCGGACACAAGTTCTTTTTTATTCATATAATTATTTTTTTATTTTCTTAAGCACTTTTTGTTAATTAATATTTAAGGAATCAAATTTTATAGTAGGTATGAGGTTTGTAAGAAAAGATAGGCTTATTGCATAAACAATATTAATTTTGTTTCTCGAATTACATTTCTAGGTTTTTTTCTTTCCTCTTTCCATTCCTGGTTGAGTATACAGTTTTTCTATCTGAGTTAAATTGGGGTTACTTATTTTTAAATTTTATTTGACCTAAATTTATTGACAAAATACAATACCCTAAGTGAAGTATAAAATGTTTACTTAAT
Organism: Nudaria mundana; assembly: GCA_963556515.1. Lineage (NCBI taxonomy): Eukaryota > Metazoa > Arthropoda > Insecta > Lepidoptera > Erebidae > Nudaria > Nudaria mundana. The sequence continues at coordinate 16,440,802 of OY748286.1, read as the reverse complement.
ATTAGATAATTCTAGAAACATAACTACAATATTTATTTACTTATTTATTTAAAGTTGCAAACATTATTTTTTTACACTCTGTATAATCTTTGAATATAAAAGAATGGTTGACAAATGAAATGTTATTTGTTCCTGTGAATCACAAAGAAAGAACCAACATGCTAAACTATAACAGTATAGCAATATACATCTTCCTCTTTTTTCACATTTTCTGATAAGTAGGTAACCCTTTTAACACAACATTAGAAAAATATGTGAGGTCAGATGGTACATCGTTAACACATTAGAAGATTACTAAACTTGTAAACAAAAACTTGTAATGGGATTAAGTATTAATAATATAATATTATTATTATGAATGTTAGGACACTTTATACACAGCGTCATCTAGCCTAAAATAAGCGCCTTAATGTGATATGGATACTAGACAACGGATATAATACTTATTTTAAATATTTTTTTTAGATTAATTACACCCAGACACATAACAAATAATCGTGTTCAGCACACAAAGATTTGTCCTGGGTAAGAATCGATAAACTGCATTAATAACGGAGAGGATGGCCCTCACTGTCTATCACTTCTTGAAGACGACTTTTCATCCTCGACACCATATTAAAACATGCGGCACTATTTCGCATTAGTTCCCAAGTTCTGTTTACCTCTTCATCCAATTTTTTTTTTTACTTTATTTCACTTGAGTCCCAGTTTAAAACCATCTGACGCCATAAGTTTTCTATAGGGTTAAAATCCGGGCTTTTAGCCGGCCACTCCAACACCGTTATATCTTCTTGTGCATTTAGCCAGTCTTGCACAATTCGGGATCGATGCACTGAAGAGTTATCCTGAACCAGGTAAATTTGTCCTTCTGGATATGCGACCCGCACTGATTACGTCATTCAACACTTCAAGGTATCGCTCACTGTTCATGCGGCCACCTATTTCGACTAGCTCGCCTGGGCCCATTGAAGACATCCATCCCCAGTAACCTAAAATAATAAACCTTTTCAAATCTGTTGCAATATGTAAATCAATGTCAGCAGCAATAATAATTATTATATAATAATTATTACCGCCTCAAAGCAGCGTACAATCGGGCCACTAGGTTCAGCAAGAAGGCCTTCAAGAGAGCGGATGCCCAGCGCGTCGCGCGGCTTGGTCAGGAGCTCACATCCCATCCCACGGGCAGCCGTGGATACTGGCAACTGGCCAAAGCCGTACAGTCAAATTTTTGTCAACCCTCGCTGCCACCACTGCGTTTTCCTGATGGATCACTGGCTCAAAAAGCCCAAGAGAAGGCGGACATGCTCGCAGACCTCTTTGCGGCTAATTCCCGGGTCGATGTCCGTGGCCTGCAGCCCCCCGCCATCGCCAACTGTGGCCACACTATGCCTGATATTGTTATCAGGCAATGTGATGTACGGGCAGTGCTGCGGTCACTCGACACGCGGAAAGCCAGTGGCCCTGACGGCATTCCGGCGGTGGTGCTACGAAAATGTGCTGCTGAGTTGTCTCCAGTATTAACGCGTCTGTACCGCCTGTCATACTCTACATGCCTCGTGCCGGAGGCCTGCAAGGAGGCGAACGTACAACCGATCCCCAAGAAAGGGGATCGATCCGATCCAGGCAACTATCGACCCATAGCTGTCACCTCAGTCATTTGCAAGGTGCTCGAGCTTCTTATTAATAAGCAGCTCATGCGATACCTGGAGGATCACTCGCTAATCAATGATCGGCAATATGGCTTCAGGCCAAAACGATCAACGGGTGACCTCCTGGCATTCGTCACGCATGTATGGGGTGAGGCTATGGAAAAGTTCGGCGAGTCCTTGGCTATTAGCCTGGACATCGCCAAAGCTTTCGATAGGGTCTGGCATGCTTCGCTCCTTTCCAAGCTTCCGGCATATGGTCTACCTCCTCAACTGTGCAGCTGGATTGCCAGTTTTTTAAACGAGCGCCGAGTGCGGGTCCTCTGCGATGGCCAGGCTTCTCGCTTTTTGCAAGTGAATGCCGGGGTACCGCAGGGGTCCGTACTGTCACCAACTCTCTTTCTTCTGCATATCAATGATATGCTTTCCCTCGGGAACATTCATTGCTATGCAGATGACAGTACATTGCACGGGAGTTACTCGGTTCGTCCGACGGCGGGGCGATCTGTGATAGAGGAGGAGAGACGACATCTCGTGGGTGATCTCGACCGAAACCTCGACAGTATCTCCCAATGGGGTGCCGAGAACTTGGTCGAGTTCAATGCCCACAAAACACAGGCGTGTGCATTTACAGCGAAAAAATCCCCTTTCCTTCCCCTACCCACTCTTCAGAATGCAATATTACCAATGAAGGACAATCTAGACATCCTTGGCATAGACGTTCGTCGAGAGCTCAATAACACAAAATACATTGAGAGATGTATTGGGCTAGCTTCGCGGAAACTAGGAATACTGAACAAGGTAAAGCGATTCTTTACACCGCACCAGAGGTGTCTGCTGTACAAAACGCAGATTAGACCCTGCGTTGAATACTGCTCTCACCTCTGGGACGGCTCCGCGAAGTATTTGCTGGACGCACTCGACGCTATGCAGCGACGCGCTGTTCGCATTATAGACTGTCCGGAGGTAACGGGAAGCCTTGAGCCGCTAGCCCAGCGCCGAACAATTGCTTCCTTGGCCGCGTTCTACCGTATTTACCACGGTGAGTGTTCTGAAGAGCTCTTCAACCTGATCCCACCCTCTCCCTTCCGATCCCGAACAACGCGTGCCGGGCAGAGATGTCACCCTCATACCGTGGAAACCGTCTTCGCGAGAACCGAGCGTTTTAAACGATAGTTTCTCTGCCGAACGATGGTGGCTTGGAACGCCCTGCCTGCGCACCGTGTTTCCTCCAACATATAACCCTGGGCTCTTTAAGCGAAGCGTGAAGAGGCACATTACAGGGTCGTCAAGTTGAGGGCCACTCTCTATAGTATTCCTGTGTACTGTGAGAGTCGCCCTCAATTGCCAGACGTCGCCTCAGCTTACCATCAGGCGAGTGGCGTCAATTTGTCGACCTAAATATATAAAAAAAAAAAAAAAAAAAAAAAAAAAAAATTAGAAATAGAATATAATATATATATTTATGTAAATATTGATAAATATATGTATGTATTAGTTTTATGTTATTATTAATTTATTTTATGTTAAAGAATATAATCATTTACTTACCTAATGTTAACCGCCCGCTTGTTCTCAAGTCTAATAAGTTTTTAGGGTTGAACCGTTGGCCACTTCTTCTCCATAAATTTTTTCGGCCATCCCTATCTGACTTGAAGCATTTTGCGTCGGTAAATATAACAATTTCGTTTTCCCAGTCGAAATTTAAATAACGAGTAGCAAAATTTACTCGGTTGGTGCGATGATCGTCAGTAAGTTGAATCTTTCTGGCTGGCGTTCCCATTTTATATCACCCGTCGCTTGATACCTTCGAATCCATCTACGCACTGTATTTCTCTGTAATGAAAATGATAATAAATAAAAGAAATTCCAAAAAACTAACTTGTAAATGAATATGTAACATGATTAAGCAATAAATAGGTATGTAATATATTTTTATCGTAACTCTTACCGTTATGCCCATATCTTGTGCTATTTTCTTTATGCTTTGTTCTTGCTCCCAGAGAATAATAATTTTAGCTTTCAAAAATGTTGTTAATCGAAACATACTTTCAATTTACTCAAAAAACTGATCAAAAACTTAATAAATTGAATAATATTACGAGGAGGATTAACACCAATGCAAATTACCACGAATTATAAAGTTACCTTCAATCACAGTTTACTAAATAAGGCAAAGAAGTATTCTAATTGAAACCTTATCGCGCTGTCACAGATATTATAATACTATAGCCGCAGCTCATACAGCAGATAAGTTTTTGAAGTAAAACATGACGGTAGTGCAACAAGCTCTATCAAGCGTAATCTATTCAACTAAACGAGAAATCTATACTAATTTCAACCTTATCTTTTAGTCTATTGAGCAGTTATTATTATCACATATGGTGGAAGTTGAAATTTAAACCTTAAGGTCTAGAAAATTACACCGTAATGAACTTTGTTCGATAAAAGGAGTAAGGCCGATACCTCACCGAGACGCCATGGCGACGTCGCCAGTCGGTCGCCAACTAGTTCTCATTGAGATATATGACGGCTAAGAATTATTAATGTTAATTACGTAAGTACTTAACACAAATTAATAGCTTAGGTAGTTTAAAATGTAAATGTTTAGTATAAAATGCTGATATCCGTGCATTAGGCCGATACCTCACCGAGACGCCATGGCGACGTGGCCAGCGACGTCGCCAACTAGTTCTCATTGAGATATATGACACTTGGCGACCGACTGGCGACGTTGCCAGTCGGTCGCCAAGTGAGTTAGCCGTCATATATCTCAATGACAACTAGTTGGCGACCGACTGGCGACGTCGCCATGGCGTCTCGGTGAGGTATCGGCCTAATGCTATTCATATTTCGCCATTATTATCAAGTGAACCGATAGCCTAGTGGTATAAGGCACGGCCTAGGTGTTCGGCTGGCGCTGGAGATGCGAGTTCGTATCCTCAAACAGCACATAAATTAATGTGGTATTTTTTTGTGAGTAAATTGTATCTTGGTATACAATTGAGCCGAAAGACGAAAAATATCAGAAAATTACAAATTAATATGAACCAGCTCATTGGACGATCGCATCACGTGACGTGGCGTCACTCTAAATTGAAACTCAATTTTGAAACAGATTTCCTTAGCCGATTGAGCTGAAATTATGTATAGACATTCGGTTTGGATGCCAATACATGGTTAACACTGACGTCCTTCTAAATCCAAAATGGCGGCACATACAAGATGGCGGACTAATTATATTCAATGCACTCCTACAGTATGGGTATCAAATGAAAGGGCTTACTAAGAGTAACTCGAAAAATAAAGTGGCGTCATTTTAAATTGAAACTCAATTTTGAAACAGATTTCCTTAGCCGATTGAGCTGAAATTATGTAAACACATTCGGTTTGGATGACAATACATGGTTAACACTGACGTTTTTCTAAATCCAAAATGGCGGCACATACAAGATGGCGGACTAACTAAATTCAATGCACTCCTACAATATAGGTATCAAATGAAAGGACTTACTAAGAGTACTCGAAAAATAAAGTGGCGTCACTCTAAATTGAAACTCAATTTTGAAACAGATTTACTTAGCCGATTGAGCTGAAATTATGTATAGACATTCGGTTTGGATGAAAATACATGGTTAACACTGACGTCCTTCTAAATCCAAAACGGCGGCACATACAAGATGGCGGACTAATTATATTCAATGCACTCCTACAATATAGGTATCAAATGAAAGGACTTACTAAGAGTACTCGAAAAATAAAGTGGCGTCACTCTAAATTGAAACTCAATTTTGAAACAGATTTACTTAGCCGATTGAGCTGAAATTATGTATAGACATTCGGTTTGCATGAAAATACATGGTTAACACTGACGTCCTTCTAAATCCAAAACGGCGGCACATACAAGATGGCGGACTAATCATGTTCAATGCACTCCTGCAATATGGGTATCAAATGAAAGGGCTTACAGAGAATACGAATAAGATATTAAAAGTGTTTAAAGTTAAAGTTTATTTTTGTCTTTTTAGGGCATTTAAATAAAAACTAGTTCTTTAAAAGTTTTTTACTTTTAATTTATTTTTCATTTTCTTTTTTGCTGGTACTTCTGTTGGTGCGCATGGAAAGTCAGCCACCAGACCACGTCCCAAAAGGATGTTAGGGACCCGAAAATAATGCGAGGTCTACTGTTCGCAGAACTACTAGTAATAATAATGCATAACCCGTGAGTCGAATGTGGGGCTGCAAGCAGCAAGGAAAACGTATTTTTATGGTTGTAAAATAAAAGTAGGTATGGCGCGCATGGGCAGTTAGCCCATAATCTTAATAAATTACCAAGTATGTGTAGATTCTAAAAAGGTTTTTTCTAACACCCTAGACACATGACATGAGCATGAGGCCAGAACTTTTATTTTTCAAGTAATACCTATAAATGCTTAGATTGATTCTGTCATAATGATTGTATCCTACCAAGAAACTTCACAAAATTTTGAAAAGATACTCAGGATCGGAATACGAAAATAAACTTGGTTTAAATAAAAAAATAATTGTCGAAAACTTATAAGTATACCTAAATGTATGTAACTAAATGTAACTAAATGTTCGAAATGTCGTCCGTAAGCCTGCTGTAATGCGTGCTCTACATAGCCTAATTAAATACATTTTAATCCACAAACGTAGAGAGTAATACTTTAAATCCTCATAAACACACTGCGCAAATGTGATCGTACTGCAAAATGTTCGAAATGTCGTCCGCAAGCCTGCTGTAATGCGTGCTCTACATAGCCTAATTAAATACATTTTAATCCACAAACGTAGAGAGTAATACTTTAAATCCTCATAAACACACTGCGCAAATGTGATCGTACTGCAAAATGTTCGAAATGTCGTCCGCAAGCCTGCTGTAATGCGTGCTCTACATAGCCTAATTAAATACATTTTAATCTACGAACGTAGAGAGTAATACTTTAAATCCTCATAAACACACTGCGCAAATGTGATCGTACTGCAAAATGTTCGAAATGTCGTCCGCAAGCCTGCTGTAATGCGTGCTCTATATAGCCTAATTAAATACATTTTAATCCACAAACGTAGAGAGTAATACTTTAAATCCTCATAAAAACACTGCGCAAATGTGATCGTACTGCAAAATGTTCGAAATGTCGTCCGCAAGCCTGCTGTAATGCGTGCTCTACATAGCCTAATTAAATACATTTTAATCCACAAACGTAGAGAGTAATACTTTAAATCCTCATAAACACACTGCGCAAATGTGATCGTACTGCAAAATGTTCGAAATGTCGTCCGCAAGCCTGCTGTAATGCGTGCTCTACATAGCCTAATTAAATACATTTTAATCCACAAACGTAGAGTGTAATACTTTAAATCCTCATAAACACACTGCGCAAATGTGATCGTACTGTAAAATGTTCGAAATATCGTCCGCAAGCCTGCTGTAATGCGTGCTCTACATAGCCTAATTCAATACATTTTAATCCACAAACGTAGAGAGTAATACTTTAAATCCTCATAAACACACTGCGCAAATGTGATCGTACTGCAAAATGTTCGAAATGTCGTCCGCAAGCCTGCTGTAATGCGTGCTCTACATAGCCTAATTAAATACATTTTAATCTACGAACGTAGAGAGTAATACTTTAAATCCTCATAAACACACTGCGCAAATGTGATCGTACTGCAAAATGTTCGAAATGTCGTCCGCAAGCCTGCTGTAATGCGTGCTCTATATAGCCTAATTAAATACATTTTAATCCACAAACGTAGAGAGTAATACTTTAAATCCTCATAAAAACACTGCGCAAATGTGATCGTACTGCAAAATGTTCGAAATGTCGTCCGCAAGCCTGCTGTAATGCGTGCTCTACATAGCCTAATTAAATACATTTTAATCCACAAACGTAGAGAGTAATACTTTAAATCCTCATAAACACACTGCGCAAATGTGATCGTACTGCAAAATGTTCGAAATGTCGTTCGCAAGCCTGATGTAATGCGTGCTCTACATAGCCTAATTAAATACATTTTAATCCACAAACGTAGAGAGTAATACTTTAAATCCTCATAAACACACTGCGCAAATGTGATCGTACTGCAAAATGTTCGAAATGTCGTCCGCAAGCCTGCTGTAATGCGTGCTCTACATAGCTTAATTAAATACATTTTAAGCCACAAACGTAGAGAGTAATACTTTAAATCCTCATAAACACACTGCACAAATGTGATCGTACTGCAAAATGTTCGAAATGTCGTCCGCAAGCCTGCTGTAATGCGTGCTCTACATAGCCTAATTAAATACATTTTAATCCACAAACGTAGAGAGTAATACTTTAAATCCTCATAAACACACTGCGCAAATGTGATCGTACTGCAAAATGTTCGAAATATCGTCCGCAAGCCTGCTGTAATGCGTGCTCTACATAGCATAATTAAATACATTTTAATCCACAAACGTAGAGAGTAATACTTTAAATCCTCATAAACACACTGCGCAAATGTGATCGTACTGCAAAATGTTCGAAATGTCGTCCGCAAGCCTGCTGTAATGCGTGCTCTACATAGCCTAATTAAATACATTTTAATCTACGAACGTAGAGAGTAATACTTTAAATCCTCATAAACACGCTGCGTAAATGTGATCGTACTGCAAGTCTTGTGCGCAGGTCCGAAATTCGTTGTTCTGTGGTCTTGTGTTTTCAAGTTGACAGCTGTGTAAAGAGGTTAAAATCACCATGTTTCCGACACATTGAGTCGTCACTTCATAAAATTCTGTCAAAATAAGTCGGTTCTCCCAACATTTTTACCAGTATTGGGCGACAAAATAGTCTTGCCGAAAGGGAAGAGAAGAAATAATACTTACCTAAATAGAGCGCGTATCCAAGTAGCAGTTAAATATTGATGAAGCTGGTTATGTGCACCGGATTAAAACGACTTTTATTAGGCGCACATTACATATTATGAGAACATGCATTGCTGTTGACGGAGGACATTTAATTTTCGAACATTTAGTTTACATTTATTATTGGTAATTTTATTTTTACTAAACACAACCAGGTGTTTATTTTTCGTGCAACTCGTGATTTGTTAAGTTTCTTTGTATGACAAAGATTTGTTGGGAATAAAATATAATAATTCTGACTCTGTTTATTTATTTATTATTTTGTACAACACACAAGGAGAAAAAATACAATAGCATAAATACAAAGAATACAGTAAGCATAGTAAAAAGGCATTACTTATTCCTAAAGGCATGTCTTCTAACAGGCCTGTGAGTATAATTATGTAAGGGTGAGAAAGCGACGGCGACGTGTTACCATGTGTCTCTTGTCCTGGCTTAGGGTTCTCGCTCATATTAACTAAATGTGGCTTTTAAAGTCCGTTCCGATAAGTTCGAGGCTACACATAGATTCTAAGCCTTTTATTTATTTTGATTATGTACAGCTACAGCGCTGTCCTTGTTTCACAGGAAGTGATTAAAAGTTGACGTTAAATAAGAATAAAAAAATAGAAACGTGGCAACACAGCCAGCATTAGGCTTGATTTATATTAGAACGTGCCGTGCGCGGAGCGGGCCGTGTACGTGGCCCGGACCCGTCCGGGCCACGTACATGGCCCGTTTCAAATCCGTGCCCCGGCACGGATTTGAAACGTTACATACATTTTATATGAACCAATTTATATTACACCGTGCATAATCCGTGTCCCGTCCGGGCCCGGACGACGCTCGTCTACACCACGGTTGTTACACGGTCCCGCCCCGTCCCCTCCACGTCCCGTCGTAATACGAACACTCTTCCGTGCTGCGTACGGGCAGTGAGCGACGAATGTTTAGTGAGGGGGCACGCACGTTCTTTTTGTTTCACCGAAGCTAAGTTTCCTTTAGATACGGAAACAAAAGATTTATTCTGTGGAGGTCAGGAAAAAAGGGATGAGTCATTATTTTATAATTTACAGTACCTATGGCTACAAAACTAAATTGCGGCATGCGCGGTGTCGAGAAATGTAGTATAAATTATTGACTGAGGGAGCGAAGCGACCGAAGTCTCCGTTTCAACTTGCAGACTGGGGAGAATTTCTTTCGTCTGTACCTCTACATGTCTACATCTACGGGTTCCTTCAGATCATGTTTGCGGCCGTATTTATCAACCGATTTTCATGAAACTTTACACACACACTCCTTGCTTACAATGAATAACATGTGAATGATATTTTTTGGATTGGATGAAAAATGAAAGGATAATAAAGAAAATTGATAAATAAATTTCCTAAACAAAGCTCCCGAAGTCAACGGTCTGTCAAGAATGCAATCCGTCACCATAGCAACCCATATAAATAAAATCAAAAGTCATGCAAATAAATACAATTTAAGAATAAATAAAGCCGCTCCCGAAGTCTACGGTTCACTAATAACTAGTATATTTGCTACTAACTGTATATTATATAAACCGTTTATTTTTTTTAGATTTCCAATTTTTATACAATTTACATATTTTATAGTTTTTCTACATATTTTGTTAAATAATTGACTAAACCCCTTTTACCATTCTATGAAATCGTAAAAACAAAAATATAAAGACACTGATGTCCATGTTAAATATTTTTATTTATTCTTAAAACACTTGTAATAGTGTATAAAACAAATAATCAAAAGTAATATTCAGTGACATATTTTAATCTTCATTAAAACCTTCCAAATCGGAATCGACGATAGTATTTTGTACGGTAGTGGGCAGAGATCTATAGAACTCGTGGCCATCATTTTCTATTAAGTGCAAGATACTAAGATCTTTTTTCTTTTCTTCAGATATAGGTGTTCGACCATCGTAACATTTTGGAGGCTGCTGGAGCTCATTTGCTTTTCGTTTTGGCCTGAAGCCATAATACCGATCATTGATTAGCGAGTGATCCTATAGTTATCGCATGAGCTGCTTATTGATAAGGAGCTCAAGCACCTTGCAAATGACTGAAGTGACAGCTATGGGTCGATAGTTGCCTGGATCGGATCGATCCCCTTTCTTGGGTAAATTCTTGTCCGGTAAATACCTAAATACCGTATTAAATTCTCCGTCTAATTGACGCCTTCTCCAAAGAGGATGCACGCTCCATTTCCGTTTAACCTGTTTTTTTCCTATTCCTTGCTTCTGCTTCCTCTTGATCAATAGCTATCGCAATAGCAGCCATCTCCAGTAAAGTAAACTCCATTATTATTAAATTGCAATAATTGGGAATTATTCACATACGGGCCCCGCCCCGTCCCCGCCGCGGCCCGGACACGGCATGGTCTAATATAAATCATCCCTAAGTCTTTAATGACGCGGAGGAAGTTTTAAACGATATTTTGTAATGTAAATATTTTTAGTATTTAATAATGTATATTGTAATTCTTATTAGTATTAGTAACTTCCAATACTGAATAGGTATTTATTTATTGACTCGCAATCAACTTGGGGGCTGTCTATAAATTGAGTGAGGTATTTTGACCTCACGCAAAACAAATTTATTTTACCCAACCTTTTGAAATTTTGCACAAACCCCTTCCCCCAAAAGTTTACGTAATAATTTTCAAAACGTATATTTCTAGCGTAAATGCGTTGGATTTCTTGTAAAAAATATCACTTAATTATTATTTAAAGATGTTGTGGCCAAGATACAAAGTTGGATGATTATAGGTGGTTCATGTAGCCACTCAGCCGTCCTGGGAGAAAATCGTCCCAAAAACTCAAAGAAAAAACTGATTTATACTGAACCCTCGAAGAACTTTCTTTATTTTTTTAATTCTACCTGACCTAAACGTTTTATAGATTATTGCTATCGAGTTTTGAAGTAGTACTATTAGACTAGGGCTGAAGCCTTTGAAAATGGTAAAAAGTGAATAAAAAATTTTGGGTGCAAAGGGGCCCTACCAACATCTTTAGGGCCCCAGCGACCTCACCTGCTAGTGGCGCACCTGCTGATCAACGGACGAGGCTCGTTAATTTATGGTGCCTATGGAGTGGCTTCGGCCCCTACGTGGGTACCAGGTGGTACAACAGTGTTGGTCCGGGGGGGTTACCACCGTGCAGCTGTGCTAAAGCCCCCTAAGTAACCCAGCCCAGGCTGGGTTGCGTTAGGGGTTCAGCAGCTGCACCGCCAGGCCCGGGGCGATGTATGGTGCAGCAGACATGGGACCAGTGGGGGCGAAACGGAGTCTAGTGTGGATGGTGTGGGTCGATTCGCCGGCCAGGGAGACCTTTACCAACGGCCTTGCCGCGGCCGCCCGCAACACAGTCATGGGGCCCGCCTGGGACCAACCACCCCAGGAGGCTGCCCCACATGTTGCGCATAATCCTGATGTGAGATCGCCGCTCCGGGTGGTAACCGGTGTGGGGTTCCGTCCGTCCGGCGAGTCGGCTCCGACCTAACCACACGGTTCTAGACAAAGCTAGCCCCTGCGCTTTGTCACTTACTGCTGCACCAGACGTCACCCTGGCTTCACGCTTCTTCTTCTTCAAAATCTACAATGGCAGTGCAATAAAAAAAAGTAAACGTTTCACAGCGGCCCTAGGAAACCCCACAACTTCACTTTTCGAGGTGGAGTTCACTAACGTCCGTGGACTCCATGCGAACCTCGATGCCGTCCACCATCACCTTGAGACGGCACGGCCCGCTGTGATGTTCCTCACGGAGACACAAATACGCCGCCCTGACGACACGTCTTACCTGTGTTACCCCGGCTATGTCATCGAGGAACAATTTCGAGACAAAGCCGGGGTGTGCGTGTTTGTTAGGGCGGATGTTTGCTGCCGCCGGTTGCGCTGCCTAGAGAACCCCTCCAATTCCGTCCTTTGGCTGCACGTAGACCATGGCTCTATGAGCCAGATCTACGTGTGCGTCTACCGTTCCCACACAGGGCATTCTGAGGCAACAAAGCTCTTCCAGTACCTCAGCGAGACGGCTGATGAAGCACAGGTGCGGTTCCCGAACGCTGACCTAGTATTTCTGGGGGACTTCAATGGCCATCACATTGAATGGTTGGGGTCCCTCAAGACTGATCATG